>JAHLWY010002160.1:0-13308 GCA_020002185.1 Paraescarpia echinospica
GGAAGTGGGACAGTGTCTAGCATGTCAAGAGGAAGTGGGACAGTGTCTAGCATGTCAAGAGGAAGTGGGACAGTGTCTAGCATGTCAAGAGGAAGTGGGACTGTGTCTAGCATGTCAAGAGGAAATGGGACAGTGTCTAGCATGTCAAGAGGAAGTGGTACAGTGTCTAGCATGTTAAGAGGAAGTGGTACAGTGTCTAGCATGTCAAGAGAAAGTGGTACAGTGTCTAGCATGTCAAGAGGAAGTGGGACAGTGTCTAGGCTGTCAAGAGGAAGTGGTACAGTGTCTAGCATGTCAAGAGGAAGTGGGTCAGTGTCTAGCATGTCAAGAGGAAGTGGTACAGTGTCTAGCATGTCAAGAGGAAGTGGGACAGTGTCTAGCATGTCAAGAGGAAGTGGGACAGTGTCTAGCATGTCAAGAGGAAGTGGGACAGTGTCTAGCATGTCAAGAGGAAGTGGTACAGTGTCTAGCATGTCAAGAGGAAGTGGGACAGTGTCTAGCATGTCAATAGGAAGTGGTACAGTGTCTAGCATGTTAAGAGGAAGTGGGACGGTGTCTAGCATGTCAAGAGGAAGTGGGACAGTGTCTAGCATGTCAAGAGGAAGTGGTACAGTGTCTAGCATGTCAAGAGGAATTGGGACAGTGCCTAGCATGTCAAGAGGAAGTGGGACAGTGTCTAGCATGCCAAGAGGAAGTGGTACAGTGTGTAGCATGTCAAGAGGAAGTGGGACAGTGTCTAGCATGTCAAGAGGAAATGGTACAGTGTCTAGCATGTCAAGAGGAAGTGGGACAGTGTCTAGCATGTCAAGAGGAAGTGGGACAGTGTCTAGCATGTCAAGAGGAAGTGGTACAGTGTCTAGCATGTCAAGAGGAAGTGGGACAGTGTCTAGCATGTCAAGAGGAAGTGGGACAGTGTCTAGCATGTCAAGAGGAAGTGGGACAGTGTCTAGCATGTCAAGAGGAAGTGGGACAGTGTCTAGCATGTCAAGAGGAAGTGGTACAGTGTCTAGCATGTCAAGAGGAAGTGGTACAGTGTCTAGCATGTCAAGAGGAAGTGGTACAGTGTCTAGCATGTCAAGAGGAAGTGGTACAGTGTCTAGCATGTCAAGAGGAAGTGGTACAGTGTCTAGCATGTCAAGAGGAAGTGGGACAGTGTCTAGCAAGTCAAGAGGAAGTGGTACAGTGTCTAGCATGTTAAGAGGAAGTGGGACGGTGTCTAGCATGTCAAGAGGAAGTGGGACAGTGTCTAGCATGTCAAGAGGAAGTGGTACAGTGTCTATGTTAAGGAGAGGAAGTGGGACAGTGTCTAGCATGTCAAGAGGAAGTGGGACAGTGTCTAGCATGTCAAAAGGTAAGTGGTACAGTGTCTAGCATCAAGAGAGTGGGACAGTGTCTAGCATGTCAAGAGGGAAGTGGGACAGTGTCTAGCATGTCAAGAGGAGGTAGTACAGTGTCTAGCATGTCAAGAGGAAGTGGTACAGTGTCCTAGCATGTCAAGAGGAAGTGGGACAGTGTCTAGCATGTCAAGAGGAAGTGGGACAGTGTCTAGCATGTCAAGAGGAAGTGGGACAGTGTCCAGCATGTCAAGAGGAAGTGGTACAGTGTCTAGCATGTCAAGAGGAAGTGGTACAGTGTCTAGCATGTCAAGAGGAAGTGGGACAGTGTCTAGCATGTCAAGAGGAAGTGGGACAGTGTCTAGCATGTCAAGAGGAAGTGGGACTGTGTCTAGCATGTCAAGAGGAAGTGGGACAGTGTCTAGCATGTCAAGAGGAAGTGGGACTGTGTCTAGCATGTCAAGAGGAAGTGGGACAGTGTCTAGTATGTCAAGAGGAAGTGGTACAGTGTCTAGCATGTCAAGAGGAAGTGGGACAGTGTCTAGCATGTCAAGAGGAAGTGGTACAGTGTCTAGCATGTCAAGAGGAAGTGGGACAGTGTCTAGCATGTCAAGAGGGAAGTGAGGTACGGTGTCTAGCATGTCAGGGAAGTGGGACAGTGTCTGGCATGTCAAGAGGAGGTGGGACGGTGTCTGGCATGTCAAAGGTGGTACAGTGTCTGGCATGTCAAGAGGAGGAGGTGGTACGGTGTCTGTATGTCAAGAGAATTTGGGACGAGGGTGTCTACAGCATGTCAAGAGGAGATGGGACTGTGTGTATGTCAGAGGAAGTGGGACAGTGTCACAGCATGTCAAGAGGAAGTGGGACAGTGTCACAGCATGTCAAGGAGGAGTGGGACAGTGTTTGCATGTCAGGAGGAAGTGGTACAGTGTCTGGCATGTCACGAGGGGGTGGTACAGTGTCCTGGCATGTTAAGGAGGACAGTGTCTAGCATGTCAAGAGGAAGTGGGACAGTGTCTAGCATGTCAAGAGGAAGTGGTACAGTGTCTAGCATGTCAAGAGGAAGTGGTACACTGTCTAGCATGTCAAGAGGAAGTGGGACAGTGTCTAGCATGTCAAGAGGAAGTGGGACTGTGTCTAGCATGTCAAGAGGAAGTGGTACAGTGTCTAACATGTCAAGAGGAAGTGGGACAGTGTCTAGCATGTCAAGAGGAAGTGGTACAGTGTCTAGCATGTCAAGAGGAAGTGGTACAGTGTCTAGCATGTCAAGAGGAAGTGGGACAGTGTCTAGCATGTCAAGAGGAAGTGGGACAGTGTCTAGCATGTCAAGAGGAAGTGGGACAGTGTCTAGCATGTCAAGAGGAAGTGGTACAGTGTCTAGCATGTCAAGAGGAAGTGGTACAGTGTCTAGCATGTCAAGAGGAAGTGGCACAGTGTCTAGCATGTTAAGAGGAAGTGGGACGGTGTCCAGCATGTCAAGAGGAAGTGGTACAGTGTCTAGCATGTTAAGAGGAAGTGGGACGGTGTCTAGCATGTCAAGAGGAAGTGGGACAGTGTCTAGCATGTCAAGAGGAAGTGGTACAGTGTCTAGCATGTCAAGAGGAAGTGGGACAGTGTTTAGCATGTCAAGAGGAAGTGGTACAGTGTCTAGCATGTTAAGAGGAAGTGGGACAGTGTCTAACATGTCAAGAGGAAGTGGTACAGTGTCTAGCATGTCAAGAGGAAGTGGTACAGTGTCTAGCATGTTAAGAGGAAGTGGGAAAGTGTCTAGCATTTAAAGAGGAAGTGGTACAGTGTCTAGCATGTCAAGAGGAAGTGGTACAGTGTCTAGCATGTCAAGAGGAAGTGGGACAGTGTCTAGCATGTCAAGAGGAAGTGGGACGGTGTCTAACATGTCAAGAGGAAGTGGGACAGTGTCTAGCATGTCAAGAGGAAGTGGTACAGTGTCTAGCATGTCAAGAGGAAGTGGGACAGTGTCTAGCATGTCAAGAGGAAGTGGGACAGTGTCTAGCATGTCAAGAGGAAGTGGGACAGTGTCGAGCATGTCAAGAGGAAGTGGTACAGTGTCTAGCATGTCAAGAGGAAGTGGGACAGTGTCTAGCATGTCAAGAGGAAGTGGTACAGTGTCTAGCATGTCAAGAGGAAGTGGTACATTGTCTAGCATGTCAAGAGGAAGTGGGACAGTGTCTAGCATGTCAAGAGGAAGTGGTACAGTGTCTAGCATGTCAAGAGGAAGTGGGACAGTGTCTAGCATGTCAAGAGGAAGTGGGAATGTGTCTAGCATGTCAAGAGGAAATGGGACAGTGTCTAGCATGTCAAGAGGAAGTGGTACAGTGTCTAGCATGTTAAGAGGAAGTGGTACAGTGTCTAGCATGTCAAGAGGAAGTGGTACAGTGTCTAGCATGTCAAGAGGAAGTGGGACAGTGTCTAGGCTGTCAAGAGGAAGTGGTGCAGTGTCTAGCATGTCAAGAGGAAGTGGGACAGTGTCTAGCATGTCAAGAGGAAGTGGGACTGTGTCGAGCATGTCAAGAGGAAGTGGTACGGTGTCTAGCATGTCAAGAGGAAGTGGGACAGTGTCTAGCATGTCAAGAGGAAGTGGTACAGTGTCTAGCATGTCAAGAGGAAGTGGTACAGTGTCTAGCATGTCAAGAGGAAGTGGGACAGTGTCTAGCATGTCAAAGGAGGGAGTACAGTGTCTAGCATGTCAGAGGAAGTGGGACAGTGTTTAGCATGTGTCAAGGGAGGAGGTGGGACAATGTCTAGCATGTCAAGAGGGAGATTAGGACTGTGTCGAGAGCATGTCAAGAGGAAGTGGGACGGTGTCTAGCATGTCAAGAGGAAGTGGGACGGTGTCTAGCATGTCAAGAGGAAGTGGGTCAGTGTCTAGCATGTCAAGAGGAAGTGGGACGGTGTCTAGCATGTCAAGAGGAAGTGGGACGGTGTCTAGCATGTCAAGAGGAAGTGGGACAGTGTCTAGCATGTCAAGAGGAAGTGGGACGGTGTCTAGCATGTCAAGAGGAAGTGGGTCAGTGTCTAGCATGTCAAGGGGAAGTGGGACAGTGTCTAGCATGTCAAGAGGAAGTGGGACGGTGTCTAGCATGTCAAGAGGAAGTGGGACGGTGTCTAGCATGTCAAGAGGAAGTGGGTCAGTGTCTAGCATGTCAAGAGGAAGTGGGACGGTGTCTAGCATGTCAAGAGGAAGTGGGTCAGTGTCTAGCATGTCAAGGGGAAGTGGGACAGTGTCTAGCATGTCAAGAGGAAGTGGGACGGTGTCTAGCATGTCAAGAGGAAGTGGGACGGTGTCTAGCATGTCAAGAGGAAGTGGGTCAGTGTCTAGCATGTCAAGAGGAAGTGGGACGGTGTCTAGCATGTCAAGAGGAAGTGGGTCAGTGTCTAGCATGTCAAGGGGAAGTGGGACAGTGTCTAGCATGTCAAGAGGAAGTGGGACGGTGTCTAGCATGTCAAGAGGAAGTGGGACGGTGTCTAGCATGTCAAGAGGAAGTGGGTCAGTGTCTAGCATGTCAAGGGAGGTGGTACAGTGTCTGGCGTGTCGTAGGGGAGTGGGACAGTGTCTAGCATGTCACGAGGAAGTGGTACAGTGTCTAGCAAATGTCAGAGAGGGAAGTGGGACAGTGTCTGGCATGTCAGAGGTGAGTGGGACAGTGTCTAGCATGTCAAGGAAGTGGGACTGTGTCGAGAGCATGTCAGAGGAGTGGTACAGTGTGTCTAGCATGTCAAGAGGAAGTGGGACAGTGTCTAGCATGTCAAGAGGAGGTGGTACAGTGTCTGAGCATGTCAAGAGAGGAAGTGGTACATTTGTGCAACATGTGAGAGGAAGTGGGACAGTGTCTAGCATGTCAAGAGGAAGTGGGACAGTGTCTAGCATGTCAAGAGGAAGTGGGACTGTGTCTAGCATGTCAAGAGGAAATGGGACAGTGTCTAGCATGTCAAGAGGAAGTGGTACAGTGTCTAGCATGTTAAGAGGAAGTGGTACAGTGTCTAGCATGTCAAGAGGAAGTGGTACAGTGTCTAGCATGTCAAGAGGAAGTGGTACAGTGTCTAGCATGTCAAGAGGAAGTGGGACAGTGTCTAGCATGTCAAGAGGAAGTGGTACAGTGTCTAGCATGTCAAGAGGAAGTGGGACAGTGTTTAGCATGTCAAGAGGAAGTGGGACAATGTCTAGCATGTCAAGAGGAAGTGGGACTGTGTCGAGCATGTCAAGAGGAAGTGGTACGGTGTCTAGCATGTCAAGAGGAAGTGGGACAGTGTCTAGCATGTCAAGAGGAAGTGGTACAGTGTCTAGCATGTCAAGAGGAAGTGGTACAGTGTCTAGCATGTCAAGAGGAAGTGGGACAGTGTCTAGCATGTCAAGAGGAAGTGGTACAGTGTCTAGCATGTCAAGAGGAAGTGGGACAGTGTTTAGCATGTCAAGAGGAAGTGGGACAATGTCTAGCATGTCAAGAGGAAGTGGGACTGTGTCGAGCATGTCAAGAGGAAGTGGTACGGTGTCTAGCATGTCAAGAGGAAGTGGGACAGTGTCTAGCATGTCAAGAGGAAGTGGTACAGTGTCTAGCATGTCAAGAGGAAGTGGTACAGTGTCTAGCATGTCAAGAGGAAGTGGGACAGTGTCTAGCAAGTCAAGAGGAAGTGGTACAGTGTCTAGCATGTCAAGAGGAAGTGGGACAGTGTCTAGCATGTCAAGAGGAAGTGGGACTGTGTCTAGCATGTCAAGAGGAAGTGGGACAGTGTCTAGCATGTCAAGAGGAAGTGGCACAGTGTCTAACATGTTAAGAGGAAGTGTTACAGTGTCTAGCATTTCAAGAGGAAGTGGTACAGTGTCTAGCATGTCAAGAGGAAGTGGGACAGTGTCTAGCATGTCAAGAGGAAGTGGTACAGTGTCTAGCATGTCAAGAGGAAGTGGGACAGTGTCTAGCATGTCAAGAGGAAGTGGGACAGTGTCCAGCATGTCAAGAGGAAGTGGTACAGTGTCTAGCATGTCAAGAGGAAGTGGTACAGTGTCTAGCATGTCAAGAGGAAGTGGTACAGTGTCTAGCATGTCAAGAGGAAGTGGGACAGTGTCTAGCATGTCAAGAGGAAGTGGTACAGTGTCTAGCATGTCATGAGGAAGTGGTACAGTGTCTAGCATGTCAAGAGGAAGTGGAACAGTGTCTAGCATGTCAAGAGAAAGTGGTACAGTGTCTAGCATGTCAAGAGGAAGTGGTACAGTGTCTAGCATGTCATGAGGAAGTGGGACAGTGTCTAGCATGTCACGAGGAAGTGGTACAGTGTCTAGCATGTCAAGAGGAAGTGGGACAGTGTCTAGCATGTCAAGAGGTAGTGGGACAGTGTCTAGCATGTCAAGAGGAAGTGGGACTGTGTCGAGCATGTCAAGAGGAAGTGGTACAGTGTCTAGCATGTCAAGAGGAAGTGGGACAGTGTCTAGCATGTCAAGAGGAAGTGGTACAGTGTCTAGCATGTCAAGAGGAAGTGGTACATTGTCTAGCATGTCAAGAGGAAGTGGGACAGTGTCTAGCATGTCAAGAGGAAGTGGGACAGTGTCTAGCATGTCAAGAGGAAGTGGGACTGTGTCTAGCATGTCAAGAGGAAATGGGACAGTGTCTAGCATGTCAAGAGGAAGTGGTACAGTGTCTAGCATGTTAAGAGGAAGTGGTACAGTGTCTAGCATGTCAAGAGAAAGTGGTACAGTGTCTAGCATGTCAAGAGGAAGTGGGACAGTGTCTAGGCTGTCAAGAGGAAGTGGTACAGTGTCTAGCATGTCAAGAGGAAGTGGGTCAGTGTCTAGCATGTCAAGAGGAAGTGGTACAGTGTCTAGCATGTCAAGAGGAAGTGGGACAGTGTCTAGCATGTCAAGAGGAAGTGGGACTGTGTCTAGCATGTCAAGAGGAAGTGGGACTGTGTCGAGCATGTCAAGAGGAAGTGTACGGTGTCTAGCATGTCAAGAGGAAGTGGGACAGTGTCTAGCATGTCAAGAGGAAGTGGTACAGTGTCTAGCATGTCAAGAGGAAGTGGTACAGTGTCTAGCATGTCAAGAGGAAGTGGTACAGTGTCTAGCATGTCAAGAGGAAGTGGTACAGTGTCTAGCATGTCAAGAGGAAGTGGGACAGTGTCTAGCATGTCAAGAGGAAGTGGGACAGTGTCTAGCATGTCAAGAGGAAGTGGGACAGTGTCTAGCATGTCAAGAGGAAGTGGGACTGTGTCGAGCATGTCAAGAGGAAGTGGTACGGTGTCTAGCATGTCAAGAGGAAGTGGGACAGTGTCTAGCATGTCAAGAGGAAGTGGTACAGTGTCTAGCATGTCAAGAGGAAGTGGTACAGTGTCTAGCATGTCAAGAGGAAGTGGGACAGTGTCTAGCAAGTCAAGAGGAAGTGGTACAGTGTCTAGCATGTCAAGAGGAAGTGGGACAGTGTCTAGCATGTCAAGAGGAAGTGGGACTGTGTCTAGCATGTCAAGAGGAAGTGGGACAGTGTCTAGCATGTCAAGAGGAAGTGGTACAGTGTCTAACATGTTAAGAGGAAGTGTTACAGTGTCTAGCATGTCAAGAGGAAGTGGTACAGTGTCTAGCATGTCAAGAGGAAGTGGGACAGTGTCTAGCATGTCAAGAGGAAGTGGTACAGTGTCTAGCATGTCAAGAGGAAGTGGGACAGTGTCTAGCATGTCAAGAGGAAGTGGGACAGTGTCTAGCATGTCAAGAGGAAGTGGTACAGTGTCTAGCATGTCAAGAGGAAGTGGTACAGTGTCTAGCATGTCAAGAGGAAGTGGTACAGTGTCTAGCATGTCAAGAGGAAGTGGGACAGTGTCTAGCATGTCAAGAGGAAGTGGTACAGTGTCTAGCATGTCAAGAGGAAGTGGTACAGTGTCTAGCATGTCAAGAGGAAGTGGAACAGTGTCTAGCATGTCAAGAGAAAGTGGTACAGTGTGCAGCATGTCAAGAGGAAGTGGTACAGTGTCTAGCATGTCATGAGGAAGTGGGACAGTGTCTAGCATGTCACGAGGAAGTGGTACAGTGTCTAGCATGTCAAGAGGAAGTGGGACAGTGTCTAGCATGTCAAGAGGAAGTGGGACAGTGTCTAGCATGTCAAGAGGAAGTGGGACTGTGTCGAGCATGTCAAGAGGAAGTGGTACAGTGTCTAGCATGTCAAGAGGAAGTGGGACAGTGTCTAGCATGTCAAGAGGAAGTGGTACAGTGTCTAGCATGTCAAGAGGAAGTGGTACATTGTCTAGCATGTCAAGAGGAAGTGGGACAGTGTCTAGCATGTCAAGAGGAAGTGGGACAGTGTCTAGCATGTCAAGAGGAAGTGGGACTGTGTCTAGCATGTCAAGAGGAAATGGGACAGTGTCTAGCATGTCAAGAGGAAGTGGTACAGTGTCTAGCATGTTAAGAGGAAGTGGTACAGTGTCTAGCATGTCAAGAGAAAGTGGTACAGTGTCTAGCATGTCAAGAGGAAGTGGGACAGTGTCTAGGCTGTCAAGAGGAAGTGGTACAGTGTCTAGCATGTCAAGAGGAAGTGGGTCAGTGTCTAGCATGTCAAGAGGAAGTGGTACAGTGTCTAGCATGTCAAGAGGAAGTGGGACAGTGTCTAGCATGTCAAGAGGAAGTGGGACTGTGTCGAGCATGTCAAGAGGAAGTGTACGGTGTCTAGCATGTCAAGAGGAAGTGGGACAGTGTCTAGCATGTCAAGAGGAAGTGGTACAGTGTCTAGCATGTCAAGAGGAAGTGGTACAGTGTCTAGCATGTCAAGAGGAAGTGGGACAGTGTCTAGCATGTCAAGAGGAAGTGGTACAGTGTCTAGCATGTCAAGAGGAAGTGGGACAGTGTCTAGCATGTCAAGAGGAAGTGGGACAGTGTCTAGCATGTCAAGAGGAAGTGGGACTGTGTCGAGCATGTCAAGAGGAAGTGGTACGGTGTCTAGCATGTCAAGAGGAAGTGGGACAGTGTCTAGCATGTCAAGAGGAAGTGGTACAGTGTCTAGCATGTCAAGAGGAAGTGGTACAGTGTCTAGCATGTCAAGAGGAAGTGGGACAGTGTCTAGCAAGTCAAGAGGAAGTGGTACAGTGTCTAGCATGTCAAGAGGAAGTGGGACAGTGTCTAGCATGTCAAGAGGAAGTGGGACTGTGTCTAGCATGTCAAGAGGAAGTGGGACAGTGTCTAGCATGTCAAGAGGAAGTGGTACAGTGTCTAACATGTTAAGAGGAAGTGGGACAGTGTCTAGCATGTCAAGAGGAAGTGGTACAGTGTCTAGAATGTCAAGAGGAAGTGGGACAGTGTCTAGCAAGTCAAGAGGAAGTGGGACTGTGTCTAGCATGTAAAGAGGAAGTGGGACAGTGTCTAGCATGGCAAGAGGAAGTGGGACAGTGTTTAGCATGTCAAGAGGAAGTGGTACAGTGTCTAGCATGTCAAGAGGAAGTGGGACAGTGTCTAGCATGTCAAGAGGAAGTGGTACAGTGTCTAGAATGTCAAGAGGAAGTGGGACAGTGTCCTGGCATGTCAAAGAGGAAGTGGTACAGTGTCCTAGCATGTCAAGAGGAAGTGTTACAGTGTCTAGCATGTCAAGAGGAAGTGGAACAGTGTCTAGCATCAGAGAAAGTGGTACAGTGCAGCATGTCAAGAGGAGGTGAGCCACAATGTCTAACATGAGAAAGTGAGAGACAGTGTCTAGCATGTCAAGAGGAAGTGGTACAGTGTCTAGCATGTCAAGAGGAAGTGGGACAGTGTCTAGCATGTCAAGAGGAAGTGGGACAGTGTCCAGCATGTCAAGAGGAAGTGGTACAGTGTCTAGCATGTCAAGAGGAAGTGGTACAGTGTCTAGCATGTCAAGAGGAAGTGGGACAGTGTCTAGCATGTCAAGAGGAAGTGGGACAGTGTCTAGCATGTCAAGAGGAAGTGGGACTGTGTCTAGCATGTCAAGAGGAAGTGGGACAGTGTCTAGCATGTCAAGAGGAAGTGGTACAGTGTCTAACATGTTAAGAGGAAGTGGGACAGTGTCTAGCATGTCAAGAGGAAGTGGGACAGTGTCTAGCATGTCAAGAGGAAGTGGTACAGTGTCTAGCATGTCAAGAGGAAGTGGGACAGTGTCTAGCATGTCAATAGGAAGTGGCACAGTGTCTAGCATGTTAAGAGGAAGTGGGACTGTGTGGAAACATGTCAAGAGGAAGTGGTACGGTGTCCTAGCATGTCAAGAGGAAGTGGGACAGTGTCTAGCATGTCAAGAGGAAGTGGTACAGTGTCTAGCATGTCAAGAGGAAGTGGTACAGTGTCTAGCATGTCAAGAGGAAGTGGGACAGTGTCTAGCAAGTCAAGAGGAAGTGGTACAGTGTCTAGCATGTCAAGAGGAAGTGGGACAGTGTCTAGCATGTCAAGAGGAAGTGGGACTGTGTCTAGCATGTCAAGAGGAAGTGGGACAGTGTCTAGCATGTCAAGAGGAAGTGGTACAGTGTCTAACATGTTAAGTGGAAGTGTTACAGTGTCTAGCATGTCAAGAGGAAGTGGTACAGTGTCTAGCATGTCAAGAGGAAGTGGGACAGTGTCTAGCATGTCAAGAGGAAGTGGTACAGTGTCTAGCATGTCAAGAGGAAGTGGGACAGTGTCTAGCATGTCAAGAGGAAGTGGGACAGTGTCCAGCATGTCAAGAGGAAGTGGTACAGTGTCTAGCATGTCAAGAGGAAGTGGTACAGTGTCTAGCATGTCAAGAGGAAGTGGGACAGAGTCTAGCATGTCAAGAGGAAGTGGGACTGTGTCTAGCATGTCAAGAGGAAGTGGCACAGTGTCTAGCATGTAAAGAGGAAGTGGGACAGTGTCTAGCATGTCAAGAGGAAGTGGGACAGTGTTTAGCATGTCAAGAGGAAGTGGTACAGTGTCTAGCATGTCAAGAGGAAGTGGGACAGTGTCTAGCATGTCAAGAGGAAGTGGTACAGTGTCTAGAATGTCAAGAGGAAGTGGGACAATGTCTAGCATGTCAAGAGGAAGTGGTACAGTGTTTAGCATGTCAAGAGGAAGTGGTACAGTGTCTAGCATGCCAAGAGGAAGTGGTACAGTGTCTAGCATGTGAAGAGGAAGTGGGACAGTGTCTAGCATGTCAAGAGGAAGTGGTACAGTGTCTAGCATGTCAAGAGGAAGTGGTACAGTGTCTAGCATGTCAAGAGGAAGTGGTACAGTGTCTAGCATGTCAAGAGGAAGTGGTACAGTGTCTAGCATGTCAAGAGGAAGTGGTACAGTGTCTAGCATGTCAAGAGGAAGTGGGACAGTGTCTAGCATGTCAAGAGGAAGTGGTACAGTGTCTAGCATGTTAAGAGGAAGTGGGACGGTGTCTAGCATGTCAAGAGGAAGTGGGACAGTGTCTAGCATGTCAAGAGGAAGTGGTACAGTGTCTAGCATGTCAAGAGGAATTGGGACAGTGCCTAGCATGTCAAGAGGAAGTGGGACAGTGTCTAGCATGCCAAGAGGAAGTGGTACAGTGTGTAGCATGTCAAGAGGAAGTGGGACAGTGTCTAGCATGTCAAGAGGAAATGGTACAGTGTCTAGCATGTCAAGAGGAAGTGGGACAGTGTCTAGCATGTCAAGAGGAAGTGGGACAGTGTCTAGCATGTCAAGAGGAATTGGGACAGTGTCTAGCATGTCAAGAGGAAGTGGGACAGTGTCTAGCATGTCAAGAGGAAGTGGGACAGTGTCTAGCATGTCAAGAGGAAGCGGTACAGTGTCTAGCATGTCAAGAGGAAGTGGTACAGTGTCTAGCATGTCAAGAGGAAGTGGTACAGTGTCTAGCATGTCAAGAGGAAGTGGGACAGTGTCTAGCATGTCAAGAGGAAGTGGGACAGTGTCTAGCATGTCAAGAGGAAGTGGGACAGTGTCTAGCATGTCAAGAGGAAGTGGGACAGTGTCTAGCATGTCAAGAGGAAGTGGGACAGTGTCTAGCATGTCAAGAGGAAGTGGTACAGTGTCTAGCATGTCAAGAGGAAGTGGTACAGTGTCTAGCATGTCAAGAGGAAGTGGGACAGTGTCTAGCATGTCAAGAGGAAGTGGTACAGTGTCTAGCATGTCAAGAGGAAGTGATACAGTGTCTAGCATGTCAAGTGGAAGTGGGACAGTGTCTAGCATGTCAAGAGGAAGTGGTACAGTGTCTAGCATGTCAAGAGGAAGTGGGACAGTGTCTAGCATGTCAAGAGGAAGTGGGACTGTGTCTAGCATGTCAAGAGGAAGTGGGACAGTGTCTAGCATGTCAAGAGGAAGTGGGACTGTGTCTAGCATGTCAAGAGGAAGTGGGACAGTGTCTAGTATGTCAAGAGGAAGTGGTACAGTGTCTAGCATGTCAAGAGGAAGTGGGACAGTGTCTAGCATGTAAAAAGGAAGTGGTACAGTGTCTAGCATGTCAAGAGGAAGTGGGACAGTGTCTAGCATGTCAAGAGGAAGTGGTACAGTGTCTAGCATGTCAAGAGGAAGTGGGACAGTGTCTAGCATGTCAAGAGGAAGTGGTACAGTGTCTAGCATGTCAAGAGGAAGTGGGACAGTGTCTAGCATTTCAAGAGGAAGTGGGACAGTGTCTAGCATGTCAAGAGGAAGTGGTACAGTGTCTAGCATGTCAAGAGGAAGTGGTACAGTGTCTAGCATGTCAAGAGGAAGTGGTACAGTGTCTAGCATGTCAAGAGGAAGTGGGACAGTGTCTAGCATGTCAAGAGGAAGTGGGACAGTGTCTAGCATGTCAAGAGGAAGTGGGACAGTGTCTAGCATGTCAAGAGGAAGTGGTACAGTGTCTAGCATGTCAAGAGGAAGTGGTACAGTGTCTAGCATGTCAAGAGGAAGTGGAACAGTGTCTAGCATGTCAAGAGAAAGTGGTACAGTGTGCAGCATGTCAAGAGGAAGTGGTACAGTGTCTAGCATGTCATGAGGAAGTGGGACAGTGTCTAGCATGTCACGAGGAAGTGGTACAGTGTCTAGCATGTCAAGAGGAAGTGGGACAGT
>JAHLWY010002161.1:0-13305 GCA_020002185.1 Paraescarpia echinospica
ACTTTTTAGGGTTGGTACTACTTAGAACTTTTTAGTGACGGTAGGACTCAGAACTCTTTAGTGTTGGTAGGACTTAGAACTTTTTAGTGACGGTAGGACTTAGAACTTTTTAGGGTTGGTACGACTTAGAACTGTTTTAGTGCTGGTAGGACTTAGAACTTTTTAGTGACGGTAGGACTCAGAACTTTTTAGTGACGGTAGGACTCAGAACTTTTTAGTGTTGGTAGGACTTAGAACTTTTTAGTGACGGTAGGACTTAGAACTTTTTAGGGTTGGTACGACTTAAAACTTTTTAGTGCTGGTAGGACTTATAACTTTTTAGTGACGGTAGGACTCAGAACTTTTTAGTGACGGTATGACTTAGAACTTTTTAGGGTTGGTACGACTTAGAACTTTTTAGTGCTGGTAGGACTTATAACTTTTTAGTGACGGTACGACTTAGAACTTTTTAGTGTTGGTAGTACTTATAACGTTTTAGTGCTGGTAGGACTCAGAACTTTTTATGGTTGGTAGGACCTATAACTTTTTAGTGTCGGTAGGACTTAGAACTTTTTAGTGTTGGTAGGACTCAGAACTTTTTTAGTGCTGGTAGGACTTAGAACGTTTTAGGGTTGGTAGGACTCAGAACTTTTTAGTGTTGGTAGGACTAATAACTTTTTAGTGTTGGTAGTACTTATAACGTTTTAGTTTTGTTAGGATTTAGAACTTTTTAGTGTTGGTGGTACTTAGAACTTTTAGTGTTGATAGTACTCAGAACTTTTTAGGGTTGGTAGGACTTAGAAATTTTTAGTGTTGGTAGGAATTAGAACTTTTTAGAGACGGTAGGACTTAGAACTTTTTAGAGTTGGTACGACTTAGAACTTTTTAGTGCTTGTAGGACTTATAACATTTTAGTGACGGTAGGACTCAGAACTTTTTAGTGTTGGTGGTGCTTATAACGTTTTAGTGTTGGTAGGACTCAGAACTGTTTAGTGCTGGTAGGACTTATAACTTTTTAGTGTTGGTAGGACTCAGAACTTTTTAGTGTTGGTAGGACTCAGAACTTTTTAGGGATGGTAGGACTTAGAACTTTTTAGGGTTGGTACGACTTAGAACTTTTTAGTGACGGTAGGACTGAGAACTTTTTAGTGTTGGTAGGACTCAGAACTTTTTAGTGTTGGTAGGACTCAGAACTTTTTAGGGATGGTAGGACTTAGAACTTTTTAGGGTTGGTACGACTTAGAACTTTTTAGTGACGGTAGGACTGAGAACTTTTTAGTGTTGGTAGGACTCAGAACTTTTTAGTGTTGGTAGGACTTAGAACTTTTTAGTGACGGTAGGACTTAGAACTTTTTAGGGTTGGTACGACTTAGAACTTTTTAGTGCTGGTAGGACTTATAACTTTTTAGTGACGGTACGACTTAGAACTTTTTAGTGTTGGTAGTACTTATAACGTTTTAGTGCTGGTAGGACTCAGAACTTTTTATGGTTGGTAGGACCTATAACTTTTTAGTGTCGGTAGGACTTAGAACTTTTTAGTGTTGGTAGGACTCAGAACTTTTTTAGTGCTGGTAGGACTTAGAACGTTTTAGGGTTGGTAGGACTCAGAACTTTTTAGTGTTGGTAGGACTAATAACTTTTTAGTGTTGGTAGTACTTATAACGTTTTAGTTTTGTTAGGATTTAGAACTTTTTAGTGTTGGTAGTACTTAGAACTTTTAGTGTTGATAGTACTCAGAACTTTTTAGGGTTGGTAGGAATTAGAACTTTTTAGTGACGGTAGGACTTAGAACTTTTTAGAGTTGGTACGACTTAGAACTTTTTAGTGCTGGTAGGACTTATAACTTTTTAGTGACGGTAGTACTTATAACGTTTTAGTGTTGGTAGGACTTAGAACTTTTTAGTGTTGGTAGTACTTAGAACTTTTAGTGTTGGTAGGACTCAGAACTTTTTAGGGTTGGAAGGACTTATAACTTTTTAGTGTTGGTAGGACTCAGAACTTTTTAGTGTTGGTAGGACTTAGAACTTTTTAGTGACGGTAAGACTCAGAACTTTTTAGGGTTGGTACGACTTAGAACTTTTTAGTGCTGGTAGGACTTATAACTTTTTAGTCACGGTAGGACTCAGAACTTTCTAGTGTTGGTAGGACTCAGAACTTTTTAGTGTTGGTAGGACTCAGAACTTTTTAGGGGTGGTAGGACTTAGCACTTTTTAGTGTTGGTACGACTTAGAACTTTTTAGTGACGGTAGGACTTAGAACTTTTTAGAGTTGGTACGACTTAGAACTTTTTAGTGCTGGTAGGACTTATAACTTTTTAGTGACGGTAGGACTCAGAACTTTTTAGTGTTAGTAGTACTTATAACGTTTTAGTGTTGGTAGGACTCAGAACTTTTTAGTGTTGGTAGTACTTAGAACTTTTAGTGTTGGTAGGACTCAGAACTTTTTAGGGTTGGTAGGACTTAGAACTTTTTAGGGTTGGTAGGACTTAGAACTTTTTAGTGTTGGTAGGACTTAGAACTTTTTAGAGTTGGTACGACTTAGAACTTTTAAGTGCTGGTAGGACTTAGAACTTTTTTGTGACGGTAGGACTCAGAACTTTTTAGTGACGGTATGACTCAGAACTTTTTAGTGTTGGTAGGACTTAGAACTTTTTAGTGACGGTAGGACATAGAACTTTTTAGTGTTGGTAGGACTCAGAACTTTTTAGTGTTGGTAGGACTCAGAACTTTTTAGGGATGGTAGGACTTAGAACTATTTAGGGTTGGTACGACTTAGAACTTTTTAGTGACGGTAGGACTGAGAACTTTTTAGTGTTGGTAGGACTCAGAACTGTTTAGTGTTGGTAGGACTTAGAACTTTTTAGTGACGGTAGGACTTAGAACTTTTTAGGGTTGGTACGACTTAGAACTTTTTAGTGCTGGTAGGACTTAGAACTTTTTAGTGACGGTAGGACTCAGAACTTTTTAGTGTTGGTAGGACTCAGAACTTTTTAGTGTTGGTAGGACTCAGAACTTTTTAGGGATGGTAGGACTTAGAACTTTTTAGGGTTGGTACGACTTAGAACTTTTTAGTGACGGTAGGACTGAGAACTTTTTAGTGTTGGTAGGACTCAGAACTCTTTAGTGTTGGTAGGACTTAGAACTTTTTAGTGACGGTAGGACTTAGAACTTTTTAGGGTTGGTACGACTTAGAACTTTTTAGTGCTGGTAGGACTTAGAACTTTTTAGTGACGGTAGGACTCAGAACTTTTTAGTGACGGTAGGACTCAGAACTTTTTAGTGTTGGTAGGACTTAGAACTTTTTAGTGACGGTAGGACTTAGAACTTTTTAGGGTTGGTACGACTTAAAACTTTTTAGTGCTGGTAGGACTTATAACTTTTTAGTGACGGTAGGACTCAGAACTTTTTAGTGACGGTATGACTTAGAACTTTTTAGGGTTGGTACGACTTAGAACTTTTTAGTGCTGGTAGGACTTATAACTTTTTAGTGATGGTACGACTTAGAACTTTTTAGTGTTGGTAGTACTTATAACGTTTTAGTGCTGGTAGGACTCAGAACTTTTTATGGTTGGTAGGACCTATAACTTTTTAGTGTCGGTAGGACTTAGAACTTTTTAGTGTTGGTAGGACTCAGAACTTGTTTAGTGCTGGTAGGACTTAGAACGTTTTAGGGTTGGTAGGACTCAGAACTTTTTAGTGTTGGTAGGACTAATAACTTTTTAGTGTTGGTAGTACTTATAACGTTTTAGTTTTGTTAGGATTTAGAACTTTTTAGTGTTGGTAGTACTTAGAACTTTTAGTGTTGATAGTACTCAGAACTTTTTAGGGTTGGTAGGACTTAGAACTTTTTAGTGTTGGTAGGAATTAGAACTTTTTAGTGACGGTAGGACTTAGAACTTTTTAGAGTTGGTACGACTTAAAACTTTTTAGTGCTGGTAGGACTTATAACTTTTTAGTGACGGTAGTACTTATAACGTTTTAGTGTTGGTAGGACTTAGAACTTTTTAGTGTTGGTAGTACTTAGAACTTTTAGTGTTGGTAGGACTCAGAACTTTTTAGGGTTGGAAGGACTCCGAACTTTTTAGTGTTGGTAGGACTCAGAACTGTTTAGTGTTGGTAGGACTTAGAACTTTTTAGTGCTGGTAGGACTTATAACTTTTTAGTGACGGTACGACTTAGAACTTTTTAGTGTTGGTAGTACTTATAACGTTTTAGTGCTGGTAGGACTCAGAACTTTTTATGGTTGGTAGGACCTATAACTTTTTAGTGTCGGTAGGACTTAGAACTTTTTAGTGTTGGTAGGACTCAGAACTTTTTTAGTGCTGGTAGGACTTAGAACTTTTTAGGGTTGGTAGGACTCAGAACTTTTTAGTGCTGGTAGGACTTATAACTTTTTAGTGACGGTAGTACTTATAACGTTTTAGTGTTGGTAGGACTTAGAACTTTTTAGTGTTGGTAGTACTTAGAACTTTTAGTGTTGGTAGGACTCAGAACTGTTTAGGGTTGGAAGGACTTAGAACTTTTTAGTGTTGGTAGGACTCAGAACTTTTTAGTGTTGGTAGGACTCAGAACTGTTTAGTGTTGGTAGGACTTAGAACTGTTTAGTGTTGGTAGGACTTAGAACTTTTTAGTGACGGTAGGACTTAGAACTTTTTAGGGTTGGTACGACTTAGAACGTTTTAGTGCTGGTAGGACTTAGAACTTTTTAGTGACGGTAGGACTCAGAACTTTTTAGTGACGGTAGGACTCAGAACTTTTTAGTGTTGGTAGGACTCAGAACTTTTTAGTGTTGGTAGGACTCAGAACTTTTTAGGGATGGTAGGACTTAGAACTTTTTAGGGTTGGTACTACTTAGAACTTTTTAGTGACGGTAGGACTGAGAACTTTTTAGTGTTGGTAGGACTCAGAACTCTTTAGTGTTGGTAGGACTTAGAACTTTTTAGTGACGGTAGGACTTAGAACTTTTTAGGGTTGGTACGACTTAGAACTTTTTAGTGCTGGTAGGACTTAGAACTTTTTAGTGACGGTAGGACTCAGAACTTTTTAGTGACGGTAGGACTCAGAACTTTTTAGTGTTGGTAGGACTCAGAACTTTTTAGGGATGGTAGGACTTAGAACTTTTTAGGGTTGGTACTACTTAGAACTTTTTAGTGACGGTAGGACTGAGAACTTTTTAGTGTTGGTAGGACTCAGAACTCTTTAGTGTTGGTAGGACTTAGAACTTTTTAGTGACGGTAGGACTTAGAACTTTTTAGGGATGGTAGGACTTAGAACTTTTTAGTGCTGGTAGGACTTAGAACTTTTTAGTGACGGTAGGACTCAGAACGTTTTAGTGACGGTAGGACTCAGAACTTTTTAGTGTTGGTAGGACTTAGAACTTTTTAGTGACGGTAGGACTTAGAACTTTTTAGGGTTGGTACGACTTAAAACTTTTTAGTGCTGGTAGGACTTATACATTTTTAGTGACGGTAGGACTCAGAACTTTTTAGTGACGGTATGACTTAGAACTTTTTAGGGTTGGTACGACTTAGAACTTTTTAGTGCTGGTAGGACTTATAACTTTTTAGTGATGGTACGACTTAGAACTTTTTAGTGTTGGTAGTACTTATAACGTTTTAGTGCTGGTAGGACTCAGAACTTTTTATGGTTGGTAGGACCTATAACTTTTTAGTGTCGGTAGGACTTAGAACTTTTTAGTGTTGGTAGGACTCAGAACTTTTTTAGTGCTGGTAGGACTTAGAACGTTTTAGGGTTGGTAGGACTCAGAACTTTTTAGTGTTGGTAGGACTAATAACTTTTTAGTGTTGGTAGTACTTATAACGTTTTAGTTTTGTTAGGATTTAGAACTTTTTAGTGTTGGTAGTACTTAGAACTTTTAGTGTTGATAGTACTCAGAACTTTCTAGGGTTGGTAGGACTTAGAACTTTTTAGTGTTGGCAGGAATTAGAACTTTTTAGTGTTGGTAGGACTCAGAACTTTTTAGGGTTGGTAGGACTTAGAACTTTTTAGTGCTGGTAGGACTCAGAACTTTTTAGTGACGGTAGGACTCAGAACTTTTTAGTGTTGGTGGGACTCAGAACTTTTTAGTGTTGGTAGGACTCAGAACTTTTTAGGGATGGTAGGACTTAGAACTTTTTAGGGTTGGTACGACTTAGAACTTTTTAGTGACGGTAGGACTGAGAACTTTTTAGTGTTGGTAGGACTCAGAACTCTTTAGTGTTGGTAGGACTTAGAACTTTTTAGTGACGGTAGGACTTAGAACTTTTTAGGGTTGGTACGACTTAGAACTTTTTAGTGCTGGTAGGACTTAGAACTTTTACCCAGTGCTGAGTGGGACTTAGAACTTTTTAGTGACGGTAGGACTCAGAACTTTTTAGTGTTAGTAGTGACTTAGAACGTTTTTAGTGTTAGGTTTGACTTAGAACTTTTTAGTGCTGGTAGGACTTATAGCTTTTTAGTGACGGTACGACTTAGAACTTTTTAGTGTTGGTAGTACTTATAACGTTTTAGTGTGGTAGGACTCAGAACTTTTTATGGTTGGTAGGACCTATATCTTTTTAGTGTCGGTAGGAATTAGAACTTTTTAGTGTTGGTAGGACTCAGAACTTTTTAGTGCTGGTAGGACTTATAACTTTTTAGGGTTGGTAGGACTCAGAAATGTTTAGTGTTGGTAGGACTGGAGTATTGGTAGTACTTATAACGTTTTAGTGCTGTTACTTTTTAGTGTTGGTAGTACTTAGAACTTTTAGTGTTGATAGTACTCAGAACTTTTAGGGTTGGTAGGAATTGTGTAGGACTTTTTAGTGACGGTAGGACTTATAACTTTTTAGAGTTGGTACGACTTAGAACTTTTTAGTGACGGTAGTACTTATAACGTTTTAGTGTTGGTAGGACTTAGAACTTTTTAGTGTTGGTAGTACTTAGAACTTTTAGTGTTGGTAGGACTCAGAACTTTTTAGGGTTGGAAGGACTTAGAACTTTTTAGTGTTGGTAGGACTCAGAACTTTTTAGTGTTGGTAGGACTTAGAACTTTTTAGTGACGGTAAGACTCAGAACTTTTTAGGGTTGGTACGACTTAGAACTTTTTAGTGCTGGTAGGACTTATAACTTTTTAGTCACGGTAGGACTCAGAACTTTCTAGTGTTGGTAGGACTCAGAACTTTTTAGTGTTGGTAGGACTCAGAACTTTTTAGGGGTGGTAGGACTTAGCACTTTTTAGTGTTGGTACGACTTAGAACTTTTTAGTGACGGTAGGACTTAGAACGTTTTAGAGTTGGTACGACTTAGAACTTTTTAGTGCTGGTAGGACTTATAACTTTTTAGTGACGGTAGGACTCAGAACTTTTTAGTGTTAGTAGTACTTATAACGTTTTAGTGTTGGTAGGACTCAGAACTTTTTAGTGTTGGTAGTACTTAGAACTTTTAGTGTTGGTAGGACTCAGAACTTTTTAGGGTTGGTAGGACTTAGAACTTTTTAGGGTTGGTAGGACTTAGAACTTTTTAGTGTTGGTAGGACTTAGAACTTTTTAGAGTTGGTACGACTTAGAACTTTTTAGTGCTGGTAGGACTTATAACTTTTTAGTGACGGTAGGACTCAGAACTTTTTAGTGTTGGTGGTGCTTATAACGTTTTAGTGTTGGTAGGACTCAGAACTGTTTAGTGCTGGTAGGACTTATAACTTTTTAGTGTTGGTAGGACTCAGAACTTTTTAGTGTTGGTAGGACTCAGAACTTTTTAGGGATGGTAGGACTTAGAACTTTTTAGGGTTGGTACGACTTAGAACTTTTTAGTGACGGTAGGACTGAGAACTTTTTAGTGTTGGTAGGACTCAGAACTTTTTAGTGTTGGTAGGACTCAGAACTTTTTAGGGATGGTAGGACTTAGAACTTTTTAGTGACGGTAGGACTTAGAACTTTTTAGGGTTGGTACGACTTAAAACTTTTAGTGCTGGTAGGACTTATAACTTTTTAGTGACGGTAGGACTCAGAACTTTTTAGTGTTGGTGGTGCTTATAACGTTTTAGTGTTGGTAGGACTCAGAACTTTTTAGTGCTGGTAGGACTTATAACATTTTAGTGTTGGTAGGACTCAGAACTTTTTAGGGATGGTAGGACTTAGAACTTTTTAGTGACGGTAGTACTTATAACGTTTTAGTGTTGGTAGGACTTAGAACTTTTTAGTGTTGGTAGTACTTATAACTTTTAGTGTTGGTAGGACTCAGAACTGTTTAGGGTTGGAAGGACTTAGAACTTTTTAGTGTTGGTAGGACTCAGAACTTTTTAGTGTTGGTAGGACTCAGAACTGTTTAGTGTTGGTAGGACTTAGAACTGTTTAGTGTTGGTAGGACTTAGAACTTTTTAGTGACGGTAGGACTTAGAACTTTTTAGGGTTGGTACGACTTAGAAAGTTTTAGTGCTGGTAGGTCTTAGAACTTTTTAGTGACGGTAGGACTCAGAACTTTTTAGTGACGGTAGGACTCAGAACTTTTTAGTGTTGGTAGGACTCAGAACTTTTTAGTGTTGGTAGGACTCAGAACTTTTTAGGGATGGTAGGACTTAGAACTTTTTAGGGTTGGTACGACTTAGAACTTTTTAGTGACGGTAGGACTGAGAACTTTTTAGTGTTGGTAGGACTCAGAACTCTTTAGTGTTGGTAGGACTTAGAACTTTTTAGTGACGGTAGGACTTAGAACTTTTTAGGGTTGGTACGACTTAGAACTTTTTAGTGCTGGTAGGACTTAGAACTTTTTAGTGACGGTAGGACTCAGAACTTTTTAGTGACGGTAGGACTCAGAACTTTTTAGTGTTGGTAGGACTTAGAACTTTTTAGTGACGGTAGGACTTAGAACTTTTTAGGGTTGGTACGACTTAAAACTTTTTAGTGCTGGTAGGACTTATACATTTTTAGTGACGGTAGGACTCAGAACTTTTTAGTGACGGTATGACTTAGAACTTTTTAGGGTTGGTACGACTTAGAACTTTTTAGTGCTGGTAGGACTTATAACTTTTTAGTGATGGTACGACTTAGAACTTTTTAGTGTTGGTAGTACTTATAACGTTTTAGTGCTGGTAGGACTCAGAACTTTTTATGGTTGGTAGGACCTATAACTTTTCAGTGTCGGTAGGACTTAGAACTTTTTAGTGTTGGTAGGACTCAGAACTTTTTTAGTGCTGGTAGGACTTAGAACGTTTTAGGGTTGGTAGGACTCAGAACTTTTTAGTGTTGGTAGGACTAATAACTTTTTAGTGTTGGTAGTACTTATAACGTTTTAGTTTTGTTAGGATTTAGAACTTTTTAGTGTTGGTAGTACTTAGAACTTTTAGTGTTGATAGTACTCAGAACTTTCTAGGGTTGGTAGGACTTAGAACTTTTTAGTGTTGGCAGGAATTAGAACTTTTTAGTGTTGGTAGGACTCAGAACTTTTTAGGGATGGTAGGACTTAGAACTTTTTAGGGTTGGTACGACTTAGAACTTTTTTGTGACGGTAGGACTGAGAACTTTTTAGTGTTGGTAGGACTCAGAACTCTTTAGTGTTGGTAGGACTTAGAACTTTTTAGTGACGGTAGGACTTAGAACTTTTTAGGGTTGGTACGACTTAGAACTTTTTAGTGCTGGTAGGACTTAGAACTTTTTAGTGACGGTAGGACTCAGAACGTTTTAGTGACGGTAGGACTCAGAACTTTTTAGTGTTGGTAGCACTTAGAACTTTTTAGTGACGGTAGGACTTAGAACTTTTTAGGGTTGGTACGACTTAAAACTTTTTAGTGCTGGTAGGACTTATAACTTTTTAGTGACGGTAGGACTCAGAACTTTTTAGTGACGGTATGACTTAGAACTTTTTAGGGTTGGTACGACTTAGAACTTTTTAGTGCTGGTAGGACTTATAACTTTTTAGTGACGGTACGACTTAGAACTTTTTAGTGTTGGTAGTACTTATAACGTTTTAGTGCTGGTAGGACTCAGAACTTTTTATGGTTGGTAGGACCTATAACTTTTTAGTGTCGGTAGGACTTAGAACTTTTTAGTGTTGGTAGGACTCAGAACTTGTTTAGTGCTGGTAGGACTTAGAACTTTTTAGGGTTGGTAGGACTCAGAACTTTTTAGTGTTGGTAGGACTAATAACTTTTTAGTGTTGGTAGTACTTATAACGTTTTAGTTTTGTTAGGATTTAGAACTTTTTAGTGTTGGTAGTACTTAGAACTTTTAGTGTTGATAGTACTCAGAACTTTTTAGGGTTGGTAGGACTTAGAACTTTTTAGTGTTGGTAGGAATTAGAACTTTTTAGTGACGGTAGGACTTAGAACTTTTTAGAGTTGGTACGACTTAGAACTTTTTAGTGCTGGTAGGACTTATAACTTTTTAGTGACGGTAGTACTTATAACGTTTTAGTGTTGGTAGGACTTAGAACTTTTAGTGTTGGTAGTACTTAGAACTTTTAGTGTTGGTAGGACTCAGAACTTTTTAGGGTTGGAAGGACTTATAACTTTTTAGTGTTGGTAGGACTCAGAACTTTTTAGTGTTGGTAGGACTTAGAACTTTTTAGTGACGGTAAGACTCAGAACTTTTTAGGTTTGGTACGACTTAGAACTTTTTAGTGCTGGTAGGACTTATAACTTTTTAGTCACGGTAGGACTCAGAACTTTCTAGTGTTGGTAGGACTCAGAACTTTTTAGTGTTGGTAGGACTCAGAACTTTTTAGGGGTGGTAGGACTTAGCACTTTTTAGTGTTGGTACGACTTAGAACTTTTTAGTGACGGTAGGACTTATAACTTTTTAGTGACGGTAGGACTCAGAACTTTTTAGTGTTAGTAGTACTTATAACGTTTTAGTGTTGGTAGGACTCAGAACTTTTTAGTGTTGGTAGTACTTAGAACTTTTAGTGTTGGTAGGACTCAGAACTTTTTAGGGTTGGTAGGACTTAGAACTTTTTAGGGTTGGTAGGACTTAGAACTTTTTAGTGTTGGTAGGACTTAGAACTTTTTAGAGTTGGTACGACTTATAACTTTTTAGTGCTGGTAGGACTTATAACTTTTTAGTGACGGTAGGACTCAGAACTTTTTAGTGTTGGTGGTGCTTATAACGTTTTAGTGTTGGTAGGACTCAGAACTGTTTTGTGCTGGTAGGACTTATAACTTTTTAGTGTTGGTAGGACTCAGAACTTTTTAGTGTTGGTAGGACTCAGAACTTTTTAGGGATGGTAGGACTTAGAACTTTTTAGGGTTGGTACGACTTAGAACTTTTTAGTGACGGTAGGACTGAGAACTTTTTAGTGTTGGTAGGACTCAGAACTTTTTAGTGTTGGTAGGACTCAGAACTTTTTAGGGATGGTAGGACTTAGAACTTTTTAGGGTTGGTACGACTTAGAACTTTTTAGTGACGGTAGGACTGAGAACTTTTTAGTGTTGGTAGGACTCAGAACTGTTTAGTGTTGGTAGGACTTAGAACTTTTTAGTGACGGTAGGACTTAGAACTTTTTAGGGTTGGTACGACTTAGATCTTTTTAGTGCTGGTAGGACTTAGAACTTTTTAGTGACGGTAGGACTCAGAACTTTTTAGTGACGGTAGGACTCAGATCTTTTTAGTGTTGGTAGGACTCAGAACTTTTTAGTGTTGGTAGGACTCAGAACTTTTTAGGGATGGTAGGACTTAGAACTTTTTAGGGTTGGTACGACTTAGAACTTTTTAGTGTTGGTAGGACTCAGAACTCTTTAGTGTTGGTAGGACTTAGAACTTTTTAGTGACGGTAGGACTTAGAACTTTTTAGGGTTGGTACGACTTAGAACTTTTTAGTGCTGGTAGGACTTAGAACTTTTTAGTGACGGTAGGACTCAGAACTTTTTAGTGACGGTAGGACTCAGAACTTTTTAGTGTTGGTAGGACTTAGAACTTTTTAGTGACGGTAGGACTTAGAACTTTTTAGGGTTGGTACGACTTAAAACTTTTTAGTGCTGGTAGGACTTATAACTTTTTAGTGACGGTAGGACTCAGAACTTTTTAGTGTTGGTGGTGCTTATAACGTTTTAGTGTTGGTAGGACTCAGAACTTTTTAGTGCTGGTAGGACTTATAACATTTTAGTGTTGGTAGGACTCAGAACTTTTTAGGGATGGTAGGACTCAGAACTTTTTAGTGTTGGTAGGACTAATAACTTTTTAGTGTTGGTAGTACTTATAACGTTTTAGTTTTGTTAGGATTTAGAACTTTTTAGTGTTGGTAGTACTTAGAACTTTTAGTGTTGATAGTACTCAGAACTTTTTAGTGTTGGTAGGACTTAGAACTTTTTAGTGACGGTAGGACTTAGAACTTTTTAGGGTTGGTTGGACTTAGAACTTTTTAGTGTTGGTAGTACTTAGAACTTTTAGTGTTGGTAGGACTCAGAACTTTTTAGGGTTGGTAGGACTTAGAACTTTTTAGTGTTGGTAGGACTCAGAACTTTTTAGTGTTGGTAGGACTTAGAACTTTTTAGTGACGGTAGGATTCAGAACTTTTTAGGGTTGGTACGACTTAGAACTTTTTAGTGTTGGTAGGACTTAGAACTTTTTAGTGACGGTAGGACTTAGAACTTTTTAGGGTTGGCACGACTTAGAACTTTTTAGTGCTGGTAGGACTTATAACTTTTTAGTGACGGTAGGACTCAGAACTTTTTAGTGTTGGTAGGACTCAAAACTTTTTAGGGATAGTAGGACTTAGAACTTTTTAGTGCTGGTAGGACTTAGAACTTTTTAGTGACGGTAGGACTCAGAACTTTTTAGTGTTGGTGGTGCTTATAACGTTTTAGTGTTGGTAGGACTCAGAACTTTTTAGTGCTGGTAGGACTTAGAACTTTTTAGTGACGGTAGGACTTAGAACTTTTAGTGTTGGTAGGACTCAGAACTTTTTAGGGTTGGTAGGACTTAGAATTTTTTGTGTTGGTAGGACTTAGAACTTTTTAGTGACGGTAGGACTTAGAACTTTTTAGGGTTGGCACGACTTAGAACTTTTTAGTGCTGGTAGGACTTATAACTTTTTAGTGACGGTAGGACTCAGAACTTTTTAGTGTTGGTAGGACTCAGAACTTTTTAGTGTTGGTAGGACTCAGAACTTTTTAGGGGTGGTAGGACTTAGACATTTTTAGTGCTGGTAGGACTGATAACTTTTTAGTGACGGTAGGACTCAGAACTTTTTAGTGTTGGTAGTGCTTATAACGTTTTTGTGTTGGTAGGACTCCGAACTTTTTAGTGTTGGTAGTACTTAGAACTTTTAGTGTCAGTAGAGTTCAGAACTTTTTAGGGTTGGTAGGACTCAAGAACTTTTTAATTAATTGTTAGGACTCAGAGACTTTTAGTGTTGG
>JAHLWY010002162.1:0-13305 GCA_020002185.1 Paraescarpia echinospica
CTACTATGCACCCCCTGTCACATACACCCTCCTATGCACCCACTGTCACATACACCCTGATATGCACCCACTGTCACATACTCCCTACTATGCTCCCACTGTAACATACACCATCTTATGGGCCCACTGTCACATACACCCTCCTATGCGCCCACAGTCACATACACCATACTATGCACCCACTGTCAGATACACCCTCCTATGGGCCCACTGTCACACACACCCTATAATGCACCAACTGTCACATACACCCTCCTACGCGCCCACTGTCACATACACCCTCCTATGCACCCACTGTCACATACACCCTCCTACGCGCCCACTGTCACATACACCCTACAATGCACCCACTGTCACATACACCCTCCTACGCACCCACTCTCACATACACCCTACTATGCACCCACTGTCACATACACCCTCCTATGCAGACACTGTGAGATACACCCTCCTGTGCGGACACTGTCACATACACCCTCCTAAGCGCCCATTGTCAGATACACCCTCCTGTGCACCCACTGTCATGTACACCCTCCTATCTACCCACTGTCACATACACCCTCCTATGAGCCCACTGTCACACTCACCCTCCTATGGGCCCACTGTCACATACACCCTCCTATGCGGACACTGTCACATACACCCTCCTACGCACCCACTGTCAAATACACCCTCCTATGCGCCCGCTGTCACATACACCCTACTATGCAACCACTGTCACATACACCATCCTATGGGACCACTGTCACATACACCCACCCTACTACGCACCCACCATCACATACACCCTCCTACGCGCCCACTGTCACCTACACTCTACTATGCACCCCCTGTCACATACACCCTCCTATGCACCCACTGTCACATACACCCTGATATGCACCCACTGTCACATACTCCCTACTATGCTCCCACTGTAACATACACCATCTTATGGGCCCACTGTCACATACACCCTCCTATGCGCCCACAGTCACATACACCATACTATGCACCCACTGTCAGATACACCCTCCTATGGGCCCACTGTCACACACACCATATAATGCACCAACTGTCACATACACCCTCCTATGCGCCCACTGTCACATACACCCTCCTATGCACCCACTGTCACATACACCCTCCTACGCGCCCACTGTCACATACACCCTATAATGCTCCCACTGTCACATACACCCTCCTACGCGCCCACTCTCACATACACCCTACTATGCACCTACTGTCACATACACCCTCCTATGCAGACACTGTGAGATACACCCTCCTGTGCGGACACTGTCACATACACCCTCCTACGCGCCCATTGTCAGATACACCCTCCTGTGCACCCACTGTCACGTACACCCTCCTATCTAACCACTGTCACATACACCCTCCTATGAGACCACTGTCACACTCACCCTCCTATGGGCCCACTGTCACATACACCCTCCTATGCGGACACTGTCACATACACCCTCCTATGCACCCACTGTCAAATACACCCTCCTATGCGCCCGCTGTCACATACACCCAACTATGCAACCACTGTCACATACACCCTCCTATGCACCCACTGTCTCATACACCCTCATATGCATCCACTGTCACATACACCCTCCTACGCACCCACTGTCACTGTCATATACACCCTACTATGCACCCACTGTCACATATACCCTCCTATGGGCCAACTGTCACATACACCCTCCTATCTACCCACTGTCACATACACCCTCCTATGCGCCCACTCTCATATACACCTCACTATGCACCCACTGTCACATACACCCTCCTATGGGCCCACTGTCACATACACTTCCTATGGGCCCACTGTCACACACACCCTCCTAAAGGCCCACTGTCACATACACCCTACTATGCACCCACTGTCACATACACCCTATAATGCACCCACTTTCACATACACCCTCCTACTCGCCCATTGTCACCTACACTCTACTATGCACCCCCTGTCACATACACCCTCCTATGCACCCACTGTCACATACACCCTGATATGCACCCACTGTCACATACACCCTACTATGCACCCACTGTAACATACACCATCCTATGGGCCCACTGTCACATACACCCTCCTATGCGCCCACAGTCACATACACCATACTATGCACCCACTGTCAGATACACCCTCCTATGGGCCCACTGTCACACACACCCTATAATGCACCAACTGTCACATACACCCTCCTACGCGCCCACTGTCACATACACCCTCCTATGCACCCACTGTCACATACACCCTCCTACGCGCCCACTGTCACATACACCCTATAATGCACCCACTGTCACATACACCCTCCTACGCACCCACTCTCACATACACCCTACTATGCACCCACTGTCACATACACCCTCCTATGCAGACATACACCCTCCTATGCAGACACTGTGAGATACACCCTCCTGTGCGGACACTGTCACATACACCCTCCTACGCGCCCATTGTCAGATACACCCTCCTGTGCACCCACTGTCACGTACACCCTCCTATCTAACCACTGTCACATACACCCTCCTATGAGCCCACTGTCACACTCACCCTCCTATGGGCCCACTGTCACATACACCCTCCTATGCGGACACTGTCACATACACCCTCCTATGCACCCACTGTCAAATACACCCTCCTATGCGCCCGCTGTCACATACACCCTACTATGCAACCACTGTCACATACACCATCCTATGGGACCACTGTCACATACACCCACCCTACTATGCACCCACCATCACATACACCCTCCTATGGGCCCACTGCCACATACACTTCCTATGGGCCCACTGTCACACACACCCTCCTATGGGCCTACTCTCACATACACCCTAATATGCACCCATTGTCACATACACCCTATAATGCACCCACTGTCACATACACCCTCCTATGCGCCCACTGTCACATACACTATATAATGCACCCACTGTCACATACACCCTTCTACGCGCCCACTGTCACTTACACCCTCCTACGCACACACTGTCACATACACCCTCCTATGCGCCCACTGTCAGATACACCCTCCTATGCACCCACTGTCACATACACCCTCCTAAAGACCAACTGTCACATACACCGTCCTATCTACCCACTGTCACATTCACCCTACTATACACCCACTGTCACATACACCCTATAATGCACCCACTTTCACATACACCCTCCTACGTGCCCACTGTCACCTACACTCTACTATGCACCCCCTGTCACATACACCCTCCTATGCACCCACTGTCACATACACCCTGATATGCACCCACTGTCACATACACCATACTATGCACCCACTGTAACAAACACCATCCTAGGGGCCCACTGTCACATACACCCTCCTATGCGCCCACAGTCACATACACCATACTATGCACCCACTGTCAGATACACCCTCCTATGGGCCCACTGTCACACACACCCTATAATGCACCAACTGTCACATACACCCTCCTACGCGCCCACTGTCACATACACCCTCCTATGCACCCACTGTCACATACACCCTCCTACGCGCCCACTGTCACATACACCCTATAATGCACCCACTGTCACATACACCCTCCTACGCACCCACTCTCACATACACCCTACTATGCACCCACTGTCACATACACCCTCCTATGCAGACACTGTGAGATACACCCTCCTGTGCGGACACTGTCACATACACCCTCCTACGCGCCCATTGTCAGATACACCTTCCTGTGCACCCACTGTCACGTACACCCTCCTATCTAACCACTGTCACATACACCCTCCAATGAGCCCACTGTCACACTTACCCTCAAATGGGCCCACTGTCACATACACCCTCCTATGCGGACACTGTCACATACACCCTCCTATGCACCCACTGTCAAATACACCCTCCTATGCGCCCGCTGTCACATACACCCTACTATGCAACCACTGTCACATACACCATCCTATGGGACCACTCTCACATACACCCTACTACGCACCCACCATCACATACACCCTCCTATGGGCCCACTGTCACATACACTTCCTATGGGCCCACTGTCACACACACCCTCCTATGGGCCTACTCTCACATACACCCTAATATGCACCCATTGTCACATACACCCTATAATGCACCCACTGTCACATACACCCTCCTATGCGCCCACTGTCACATACACTCTAAAATGCACCCACTGTCACATACACCCTTCTACGCGCCCACTGTCACTTACACCCTCCTACGCACACACTGTCACATACACCCTCCTATGGGCCCACTGTCACATACACCCTCCTATGCGCCAACTGTCAGATACAACCTCCTATGCGGACAATGTCACATACACCCTCCTATGCGCCCACTGTCAGATACACCCTCCTATGCACCCACTGTCACATACACCCACCTCTGCGGACACTGTCACATACACCCTCCTATGGGCCCACTGTCAGATACACCCTTCTATGCACCCAGTATCACATACACCCACCTATGGGCCCACTGTCACATACATCCTACTATGCACCCACTGTCACATACACCCTACAATGCACCCACTGTCGCATACACCCTCCTATGGGCCCACTGTCACATACACCCTCCTATGGGCATACTGTAACATAACCCCACTATGCACCCATTGTCGCATACACCCTACTATGCACCCACTGTCACATACACCGTCCTATGGGCCCACTGTAACATAACCCCACTATGCACCCATTGTCACATACACCCTACAATGCACACACTGTCGCATACACCCTCCTATGGGCCCACTGTCACATACACCCTCCTATGGGCCTAATGTAACATAACCCCACTATGCACCCATTGTCACATACACCCTACAATGCACCCACTGTCGCATACACCTTCCTATGGGCCCACTGTCACATACTCACTCCTATGGGCCTACTGTCAGATACACCCTCCTATGCACCCACTATAACATACACCCACCTATGGGCCCAATGTTACATACACCCTCCTATGCGCCCACTGTCACATACACCCTCCTATGTGCCAAATGTCACATACACCCTCCTATGTGCCCACTGTCACATACACCCTCCTATGGGCCCACTGTCACATACACCCTACTACACGCCCATTGTCACATACACCCTGTTATGCACCGCCCACTGTCACATATACCCTCCTATGGGCCCACTGTCACATACACCCTACTATGCACCCACTGTCACATAAACCCTCCTATGCGCCCACTGTCACATACACCCTACTATGCACCCACTGTCACATATACCCTCCTATGGGCCCACTGTCACATACACCCTACTATGCACCCACTGTCACATAAACCCTCCTATGCGCCCACTGTCACATACACCCTACTATGCACCCACTGTCACATATACCCTCCTATGGGCCCACTGTCACATACACCCTACTATGCACCCACTGTCACATAAACCCTCCTATGCGCCCACTGTCACATACACCCTCCTACGCGCCCATTGTCATATACACCCTCCTATGCACCCACTGTCACATACACCCTCCTATGGACCCACTGTCACATACACCCTACTATGCACTGTGTAACAGTCGATCATGTCAGCCTTGAGCCCCACAGTGTGAACAATGAGAGAATACATTGCAGTAATTTTGGCAAATGTTCTCGTCATGGCGCTTACCCGGCATGCATGGTAGAATTAAAACAAAAAATAGGTGAGAACTTACTTTTTTGGGGAATAAACGTAGAGTGAACTTTTCCAAATTATCACCATAGTCACTGGTCACTGGGGTGCGTTTGCAGTCATGTATATATGAGTTAGGCCATATTCACTCATATGAGGCAGGCAGGCAGGCAGGCAGGCAGGCAGGCAGGCAGGCAGGCAGGCAGGCAGGCAGGCAGGCAGGCAGGCAGGCAGGCAGGCAGGCAGGCAGGCAGGCAGGCAGGCAGGCAGGCAGGCAGGCAGGGAGGCAGGCAGGCAGGCAGGCAGGCAGGCAGGCAGGCAGGCAGGCAGGCAGGCAGGCAGGCAGGCAGGCAGGCAGGCAGGCAGGCAGGCAGGCAGGCAGGCAGGCAGGCAGGCAGGCTGTGTCCTGTCGTGTGTGTTGGATAGGATGGTGTAGGTCTTCTCTCGTTGTGCTCGCACAGACAGTCAGTTTTGCAGTTCAAGTAGACGCTGCAGAAATTGTGAATGTCATATTGTTAGAATGCTGTATGTGCACTGCCCCCCTCCGTCTTCATTTCCTATACTTTACTCTCACAGCAATAATTTGGGACTGTCTTGTGATGATCTTAATTGTGAGGTGGCTGTATTAGTGAGGTAACCATGAAGCAAAGTTTGACTATATAATAAGACTGGAAGAGAGGAGTGTAGATCTCACCTATCTCCACCGAGAATGACAGCAGATTTGAGTGAACCTTCCAAGCTGCAAATGAAAACTCATTGCTCTCTTACAGTGGCTTAATAATACACCCCACAGCTGTGAATCAAAACTCATTGCACTCTTACAGTGGCTAGATAATACACCCCACAGCTGTGAATCAAAACTCACTGCACTCTTACAGTGGCTAGATAATACACCCCACAGCTGTGAATCAAAACTCATTGCACTCTTACAGTGGCTAGATAATACACCCCACAGCTGTGAATCAAAACTCATTGCACTCTTACAGTGGCTAGATAATACACCCCACAGCTGTGAATCAAAACTCACTGCACTCTTACAGTGGCTAGATAATACACCCCACAGCTGTGAATCAAAACTCATTGCACTCTTACAGTGGCTAGATAATACACCCCACAGCTGTGAATCAAAACTCACTGCAGTCTTACAGTGGCTAGATAATACACCCCACAGCTGTGAATCAAAACTCATTGCACTCTTACAGTGGCTAGATAATACACCCCACAGCTGTGAATCAAAACTCATTGCACTCTTACAGTGGCTAGATAATACACCCCACAGCTGTGAATCATACAACTGGTAATGTATTCTATAGAATCAGACATCAACCTACTAAGCTGTATTATTTAACAAGATTTAACAAGATTGCCACCCAGAGAAATAACTCTAGGTGGGAGGTGGACAAGGAAGCCCTTTGGCTTATCGAGAGCCCAACCCTTTTATCTATGTGTAACCAGCCCTCCTGAGGTATGTGTCGATTTTGTTTTTAAACATATTCACGCTACTAGCACCCACACTATCAGCAGATAATCTGTTCCATTAATTTACAGTCCTTTGTAAAAATGAGAACTTTCTTATATCTAATCTATACTGCTCCTTTGGTAATGTAACTTGATGGCCTCTAGTCCTTCTATCTTCCTTAACTGAGAAAAAATATTCCTATCAATATTCTCATAACCATTAAGTATGTTAAACACTTCTATCTGATCTCCTCTCAATATCCTGGTCTCTAGTGTTGTTAAACGACATTCTTTTAGGCGAATTTCATAACTAAGATCCCTCAGTTTTGGTATCATTTTAGTCGCTTTCCTCTGTACTCTTTCTAGCATATCTATGTCCTTCTTGTGATATGGCCTCCACGCTTGAATACAATATTCGAAATGAGGCCTCACTATTGTTTTGTACAGCGTTATTATTAGTTCTTTTTCCTTATTTGCTATATTTCGCCTAATTAATCCAAGGATTTGATTTCCCTTTGAAGCTGCAATTCCACACTGCTCTGAAACCTTCATATCAGCACTAATGGTTAACCATAAGTCCTTTTCTTTTACAGCAGTACTTAGTACAGTACCCCCCATTGAATAGTCTACCTCTTCGTTCCCATGTCCTGTGTGGAGGCATTTACATTTCCCAAAATTGAACAGCATTTGCCACTTTTCAGACCATTTGATCAACTTGTCAAGATCATCTTGTAAATGTTGTCTATCTCCATCACTTTTATTCCTTCTAAACACTTTTGTATCATCTGCAAATTTCAACACCTTGATTGTTATTTCATCATCCAAACCTGCCATTGTATATTCTAGTACACGTTGTCTTCTGTCAATCAGCCATTTTTCTACCCATTTGATTATACCATTTCCTATGCCATGGACCTTTAGTTTAAGCAGTAATCTTTGATGTGGTACTTTGTCAAAAGTTTTTTGAAAATCTAAGTAGATGATATCTACTGGTGGTCCTTCATCTACCCACTCAGTGATGTCTTCCAAAATACAACATATTTGTTAAGCATGACCTCGCTTTTAAAAACCATGTTGAGATGGGTTCATCCAGTTATGTTTAACAAGAAAATCCACCATGTGATCTTTAATTAGTCTTTCTAAAAGTTTGCAAATCACTGATGTTAAACTCACTGGTCTATAGTTGTTTCTCAAACCTTTTTTAAATAACGATATAATGTTTGCCTCTTTCCATTCTAAAGGAACCACTCCCTCTTCTAATGACAAATTGAAAACTACAGCAAACGGTACGCTAATTTGTTCTACAATTTCCAATAGTAGTTTGGGCGGAATCCCATCCACTCCAGGTGATTTATTATCCTTCATAGCCCTTATTTTCTTAGCTACCATTTCCAGGATTACAATTAACTGTAATAAATAGTCTGAATCTGCTCCCCTGAACTGGCAGTGAACTAATATCTTCCCTGGTAAACACTGAACTAAAATACTCATTCAGGTCTTCTGCCATTAAGAATACCTCTGATATTATATTTCTTACAATATCATCTAGAGGACCGACCTTATCCTGAACTTTCTGTTACATACGCATAAAAACTGTTGCTGTCATATTTTATATTAGAAGCTAATTTATGTTCATAGCTTCTCTTTGAATTTATAATGTCTGCTGTAGCTTGGTTAAGTGCTTATTTATAAATGTTGTAGTCTTTATAATTTCCACTACATCTATATGACTTCCATATAATTTGTTTATACATAATTTTTCTAATGGCTTCCTTTGATGTGTTTCTTTTTGGACCGTTTCCCTTGTTTTTTGAACGGTACAAATTTATCGACTATGCACTTAATTTCACTCTTTAAGATATTCCAGCATTCTGTTGCTGTCTTATTTTTAAGTGTGTTATTCCAGTCTATCTTTGCTAAATATTTCTTCATGTCCTTATACCTTCATTTGTGGATATTTCTCCTGTACTGCTTTTTACTATTCCTTTCTCATTTTACTTTGATACTAAAATGTATCTGGTTGTGATCACTACTCCACAGTGGCTCACATATATTGACATTGTCAACTAATTCATTCTGTGAGGACAAAACTATGTCTAGCTCTGGTTGGTTATAGCACATGTTGAGAAAGGAAAGTATCTTGTACTAAAACTAAAAACTTGTGGTCCTCACTCCCCATACTCTGTACAGATTTCCATTGTATATGCCCGTGGTTAAAATCCCCACAGTAATACAGTCCCGTTTGCTTACTTCCCTTACAGCGTTTTTTATTTTCTTCTGTGCTTATGTTTGGACTTCGATAAACTAACCCAACTGTTAACGTTGAGTTTCCTGTAACTATGTTACACCATACAGCTTCTTCGCAATCTGCTCCTCTTTCTAATTTTATTTCAAAAGCCTGGATAGATTATTTAATATATAAAATAACTCCACCTCCCTTTCTTCCTATTCTATCTTTCCTAAACATTACATATCCTGTTAGTCCCATTTCGGCATCTGATATATCTGTGGTGGTCCATGATTCCTATTATGTATCTTCTACCATAATGTTTAGTTCATTTCTTTTGTTTATTATACTCCTTGCATTTAAACAAACACATTTATATCCAACTTCAGAAGAGTTTTCCAGACTGTTCTTTGCTGATTTATTTGTGCTGTCTTTATCTATGCCTCCAGTTTCAGGCTTCTCTGTGAGTCCCCCCTGCAAATCTAATTTAAATAGATGCAGCCTGTCCCACCGTCAACAGATCGCAGCAGGTTCTCTGAGAAAACTGCTGCCCCCTTTTCCACTAAGATGGAAGCATGAAAACAGGACTGTAAAAATAATTGACACATTACTGTTTTATTGTAGTTAGACATAGGTATCATATCTTCACAGATGTACAGTGACTGTAATGAAGCAATGATTTTACTTTCTCTGTTCGTCTTCACAGTGCAATAGTAGACACATTGTTAAGACAGTCTGGTGTGCTGCGATGCCACCACACATGAAGCAGTGAATGTGTGAAATTGTCTTCTTTAATGCATGACAGTAGTCGTCATTTAGATGCATGGGTTCACAATACTGCCTACGGGTTGAAGCTGGTACAAATCATGTGCTGATTGATCTATCACTTCACATAGCATGATGACCTACCTCCTTCGTGAACTTGAGTGTCTGCAGGGCTAGTTCTTGCATTGGTGACATAATCAATGAATGCACACCAGAGGGCACATGTGTACGCAGTCGCTCAAACATCGGGATGGGGAACGCTGCCATCTTGCCGTTTCCAGTCCTCGCCATAGCAAGCACATCCTTACCATCCATTATGAGAGGAATTGTCTGAAACATTGTAACACATGACAATGTGTAAATTCAAATGTAATATATACATTTCCTAAAATCTACAATTCTATAGCTGATCCAAACATTTTTAACAGTACATAAAGTATGAAACTTCAAACAAAATATTTACATTTTCAAAAACGATGATGTCCTATTTTAATAATAAATATAGTACAAGTTCCAAATTATTGTTCTGGGACATCTTGCATTGTTGCATAAAATCTAAAAATAATATAAACTATAAAAAATTATTGTTTGACAAACATAAATACTTCAAATTGATCAATGCAGAGATCAATAGATCAAAACAATTAAACATGTAATGTGATAACAGATTTATAGATGTTTAAATTAAAAAAAATTACATAAAAATAAATCATGCCATGGTTGCTATGATCTAAAAGAAATATTTTCTGCCAGTTTTATTCTGCCAGAGTAAGGCTAGAAGTTTTTCTACAACCACGGTACCAACCTTCTTCTGAATGGGGGTTGGTATCTTGTATCCTTTTCGGATGACTGCATTGAAAACTCCAGGCGAAAGGCCTGAAAATTAAACAAAATATTTAATTGTACACATAAAAAAGACAGAGTACTAATGTTTTCTACATTTCAAAAATATATCAAAGTATTTTATTTCTCCTTTCTATTAGATGCAGGTAAAAAGGCATAAAGGTGTATAAAATACTACATGTAGAAGTGTGTGACTGCAACATCTACCTGATAGACTGCTAAAAATTAACTAAATTCCAACAGAAAAAGAACTGAGCATTAAAGTTTCTCATTTTGAAAAAACTTTCTCAAATTTGTTTTTATATAATCCAACAAAACACCAGCTAAATTCTTAAAGTTAGTTTTTAACAACTTATGTGAAAGTAAAATGTGATTCACATTTGCAACCTGTGCTTTATATTAGTGTTTCTCAACCGGTGTGACCCCTCAACCTCCCAAGGGTGTCGTGACATCTCTGGTGACGGTGTGCTCCCTCAACCTCCCAAGTTTGTCGTGACATCTCTGGTGACAGTGTGCCCCCTCAACCTCCCAAGTGTGTCGCTGCACACTGATGACGGTGTGCCCCCTGAATCTCCCAAGTGTGTCATGACATCTCTGGTGACGGTGTGCCCCCTCAACCTCCCAAGTGTGTCGCTGCACACTGGTGATGGTGTGCCCCTCAACCTATCAAGTGTGTCGCGACATCTCTGGTAATTACAATAAAAAGTAAAAATGTTCTTGTCTTAATATTAAGCTATATTCATAGACACTGTTCTAAATTTCACCGTTTTATAAGCATGATGTCAGCGTTCTATTATGTGTATCTTGAGAGGAAAAGAAGACGGACAGAGATGTGTGTGTTTTCATTAGTTCACCTGCATCCATCGTTAGTCCAACATATGATTTAATTTCTTATTGGTGTACTAAGCACTAGGACATTGCTCACTGGAGATGTTTAAAGAGATGAATAACACACGTCCTGAACAAAAACTACTGAATAATCATAGCAGAACATATAGTTATGCTTTGCAAAACAATTCAGCATTATTTCCAGTAGACTGGCACTGAACAGTATGACTGGGTTTGTGATCCTTTCGCATCATCTGAAGAGGTTTCCGCTGGGGAGCTTCCTCTAAACGTTTGAGAGGAACTGACAGACTTCAGGAGCGATCGCACCCTCATACGTCGTACTTAAGTTATTTGATGTGCCCCAGGACATATTTTGGGTCCATGTGAAAAATTAGTATCAAACCGTTGCTGATCGTACCATTTATGTGTTGCTATGATTTATGACAACATACCTGTGTGAGGTCAACTTCTCGACATTAATACTTATCAAGACCAAAAAGGATCAGAAACTTTATGTAAATCTTTCCAGCACAGAGCCGAACATTAAACGTCTCTGTTCCAGAAGACAGGTGCAAGTTTCTCACTAATGCCATGCAAATAGATGGTCTGGCCTATACATTAATTGTTTAACATGTGATCTGTAATGATTATTTGAGAGACGTGTTTGGAAACAGAATATATATTTGCTTGAAAAATTGAATGGTAATTGAGATTTATTTTTTAAATAAAACTACAATACGTATTAATATATATTTCGTATGACACTTGAAATTAAATGATTTCTATTAAAAACAATTCATTTTTTCTAATACCCATATGAATACTCTTTCAGGAACAACATTCAGTATGTCAATATCTTGTTTGATGTTGATTTTATAGGCTTTTCTCTATTAAAAACTGGAGAAAATTGATGTGAGTTTTGGTGTCGTATGGACATGGCTAATAAATCTACAAACAAATTATGCTGAGATCGTTGATATTATAATTGCCCCAAATTATGACAAAAACTGTTGGAAAATTATTTCCAATCTGAATTGGCCAATCATACCCCCTCTTTCTTTGGGGTAATTAACATAATTTATGTGAGTCGCATATAAATTATAATTTTTTAAGTTTTCTGAAAATACAGATACAAATTTTTGGTACAGAAAAACACATTAAGCTGTCAATTTTTATGGTAAAGTTTGTTCACAGTGAAAAAAAATTGAATTGACTCCTTCGCAACAGAATATCACAAGACAAAAAAGTTTCCATCCAACATGAAAACCCTGTCCATCCGACACTAAAACTTTCCATCCAATACAAAAACCAACAGGGATCAGATGAGCATGGAGAAGCATTGAGAAACTTCTTTGTTAAGCATTATATCCATAGTTTTTAAGCAAAGCCAAACCGGAGTTTGTTGAAGATAGACCACATGTACATGTAGGCCTATGTACCCTGATACAGCCTTTGCATGACATTTAGATGACATTTCAATGTTCAATGATTTCACATGTTCCAGAGTCACATTCAGAACAGTTATTATGATATAAAAATCAAATACTGATGC
>JAHLWY010002163.1:0-13304 GCA_020002185.1 Paraescarpia echinospica
AAATAGTAAGTAACAGTAGTGACGTGGATGGTAGACCCAACAATTTATAACTACAGGCAGACAGTTAATACACTACCATAAATAGTAAGTAACAGTAGTGACGTGGTTGGTAGACCCAACAATTTATAACTACAAACAGACAGTTAATACACTACCATAAATAGTAAGTAACAGTAGTGACGTGGATGGTAGACCCAACAATTTATAACTACAGGCAGACAGTTAATACACTACCATAAATAGTAAGTAACAGTAGTGACGTGGTTGGTAGACCCAACAATTTATAACTACAGGCAGACAGTTAATACACTACCATAAATAGTAAATAACAGTAGTGACGTGGTTGGTAGACCCAACAATTTATAACTACAGGCAGACAGTTAATACACTACCATAAATAGTAAGTAACAGTAGTGATGTGGTTGGTAGACCCAACAATTTATAACTACAGGCAGACAGTTAATACACAACCATAAATAGTAAGTAACAGTAGTGACGTGGTTGGTAGACCCAACAATTTATAACTACAGGCAGACAGTTAATACACTACCATAAATAGTAAGTAACAGTAGTGATGTGGTTGGTAGACCCAACAATTTATAACTACAAGCAGACGGTTATTTTCACTGTAAATAGTAGTAACTTAGTAGTGACGTGGTTGGTGACAACGTTATAACTACAGGCAGACAGTTAATACACTACCATAAATAGTAAGTAACAGTAGTGACGTTGTTGGTAGACCCAACAATTTATAACTACAGGCAGACAGTTAATACACTACCATAAATAGTAAGTAACAGTAGTGACGTGGTTGGTAGACCCAACAATTTATAACTACAGGCAGACAGTTAATACACTACCATAAATAGTAAGTAACAGTAGTGACGTGGATGGTAGACCCAACAATTTATAACTACAGGCAGACAGTTAATACACTACCATAAATAGTAAGTAACAGTAGTGACGTGGTTGGTAGACCCAACAATTTATAACTACAAGCAGACAGTTAATACACTACCATAAATAGTAAGTAACAGTAGTGACGTGGTTGGTAGACTCAACAATTTATAACTACAAGCAGACAGTTAATACACTACCATAAATAGTAAGTAACAGTAGTGACGTGGATGGTAGACCCAACAATTTATAACTACAGGCAGACAGTTAATACACTACCATAAATAGTAAGTAACAGTAGTGACGTGGTTGGTAGACCCAACAATTTATAACAACAGGCAGACAGTTAATACACTACCATAAATACTAAGTAACAGTAGTGACGTGGTTGGTAGACCCAACAATTTATAACTACAGGCAGACAGTTAATACACTACCATAAATAGTAAGTAACAGCAGTGACGTGGTTGGTAGACCCAACAATTTATAACTACAGGCAGACAGTTAATACACTACCATAAATAGTAAGTAACAGTAGTGACGTGGTTGGTAGACCCAACAATTTATAACTACAGGCAGACAGTTAATACACTACCATAAATAGTAAGTAACAGTAGTGACGTGGTTGGTAGACCCAACAATTTATAACTACAGGCAGACAGTTAATACACTACCATAATAGTTAGTAACAGTAGTGACGTGGTTGGTAGACCCAACAATTTATAACTACAGGCAGACAGTTAATACACTACCATAAATAATAAGTAACAGTAGTGACGTGGTTGGTAGACCCAACAATTTATAACTACAGGCAGACAGTTAATACACTACCATAAATAGTAAGTAACAGTAGTGACGTGGTTGGTAGACCCAACAATTTATAACTACAGGCAGACAGTTAATACACTACCATAAATAGTAAGTAACAGTAGTGACGTGGTTGGTAGACCCAACAATTTATAACTACAGGCAGACAGTTAATACACTACCATAAATAGTAAGTAACAGTAGTGACGTGGTTGGTAGACCCAACAATTTATAACTACAGGCAGACAGTTAATACACTAGCATAAATAGTAAGTAACAGTAGTGACGTGGTTGGTAGACCCAACAATTTATAACTACAGGCAGACAGTTAATACACTAGCATAAATAGTAAGTAACAGAAGTGACGTGGTTGGTAGACCCAACAATTTATAACTACAGGCAGACAGTTAATACACTACCATAAATAGTAAGTAACAGTAGTGACGTGGTTGGTAGACCCAACAATTTATAACTACAGGCAGACAGTTAATACACTACCATAATAGTTAGTAACAGTAGTGATGTGGTTGGTAGACCCAACAATTTATAACTACAGGCAGACAGTTAATACACTACCATAAATAGTAAGTAACAGTAGTGACGTGGTTGGTAGACCCAACAATTTATAACTACAGGCAGACAGTTAATACACTACCATAAATAGTTAGTAACAGTAGTGACGTGGTTGGTAGACCCAACAATTTATAACTACAAGCAGACAGTTAATACACTACCATAAATAGTAAGTAACAGTAGTGACGTGGATGGTAGACCCAACAATTTATAACTACAGGCAGACAGTTAATACACTACCATAAATAGTAAGTAACAGTAGTGACGTGGTTGGTAGACCCAACAATATATAACTACAGGCAGACAGTTAATACACTACCATAAATAGTAAATAACAGTAGTGACGTGGTTGGTAGACCCAACAATTTATAACTACAGGCAGACAGTTAATACACTACCATAAATAGTAAGTAACAGTAGTGACGTGGTTGGTAGACCCAACAATTTATAACTACAGGCAGACAGTTAATACACTACCATAAATAGTTTGTAACAGTAGTGACGTGGTTGGTAGACCCAACAATTTATAACTACAGGCAGACAGTTAATACACTACCATCAATAGTAAGTAACAGTAGTGACGTGGATGGTAGACCCAACAATTTATAACTACAAGCAGACAGTTAATACACTACCATAAATAGTAAGTAACAGTAGTGACGTGGTTGGTAGAAGCAACAATTTATAACTACAGGCAGACAGTTAATACACTACCATAAATAGTAAGTAACAGTAGTGACGTGGTTGGTAGACCCAACAATTTATAACTACAGGCAGACAGTTAATACACTACCATAAATACTAAGTAACAGTAGGGACGTGGTTGGTAGACCCAACAATTTATAACTACAGGCAGACAGTTAATACACTACCATAAATAGTAAGTAACAGCAGTGACGTGGTTGGTAGACCCAACAATTTATAACTACAGGCAGACAGTTAATACACTACCATAAATAGTAAGTAACAGTAGTGACGTGGTTGGTAGACCCAACAATTTATAACTACAAGCAGACAGTTAATACACTATCATAAATAGTAAATAACAGTAGTGACGTGGATGGTAGACCCAACAATTTATAACTACAGGCAGACAGTTAATACACTACCATAAATAGTAAGTAACAGTAGTGACGTGGTTGGTAGACCCAACAATTTATAACTACAGGCAGACAGTTAATACACTACCATAAATAGTAAATAACAGTAGTGACGTGGTTCAGGCCAACAATTTATAACCACAGGCAGACAGTTAATACACTACCATAAATGGTATTAGCTTAGTAGTGACGTGGTTGGTAAGACCCAACAATTTATAACTACAGGCAGACAGTTAATACACTACCATAAATAGTAAGTAACAGTAGTGACGTGGTTGGTAGACCCAGCAATTTATAACTACAATGAATAGTTAATACCTATCATAAAATGAAATAATAACTACATTGATGATGGATGAGTAGAATGACCCAACAATTTATAACTACTATGGGCGAATGATTCAATACATAAATAGTAAGTAACAGTAGTGACGTGGTTAGTAGACCCAACAATTTATAACTACAGGCAGACAGTTAATACACTAGCATAAATAGTAAGTAACAGTAGTGACGTGGTTGGTAGACCCAACAATTTATAACTACAGGCAGACAGTTAATACACTACCATAAATAGTTAGTAACAGTAGTGACGTGGTTGGTAGACCCAACAATTTATAACTACAAGCAGACAGTTAATACACTACCATAAATAGTAAGTAACAGTAGTGACGTGGATGGTAGACCCAACAATTTATAACTACAAGCAGACAGTTAATACACTACCATAAATAATAAGTAGCAGTAGTGACGTGGTTGGTAGACCCAACAATTTATAACTACAAGCAGACAGATAATACACTACCATAAATAACAAGTAGCAGTAGTGACGTGGTTGGTAGACCCAACAATTTATAACTACAAGCAGACAGTTAATACACTACCATAAATAATAAGTAGCAGTAGTGCCGTGGTTGGTGGACCGAACAATATATAACTACAAGCAGACAGTTAATACACTACCACAAATAATAAGTAGCAGTAGTGACGTGGTTGGTGGACCGAACAATTTATAACTACAAGCAGACAGTTAATACACTACCATAAATAATAAGTAGCAGTAGTGACGTGGTTGGTAGACCCAACAATTTATAACTACAAGCAGACAGTTAATACACTAGCATAAATAATAAGTAACAGTAGTGACGTGGATGGTAGACCCAACAATTTATAACTACAAGCAGACAGTTAATACACTACCATAAATAGTAAGTAACAGTAGTGACGTGGTTGGTAGACCCAACAATTTATAACTACAGGCAGACAGTTAATACACTACCATAAATAGTAAGTAACAGTAGTGATGTGGTTGGTAGACCCAACAATTTATAACTACAGGCAAACAGTTAATGCACTACCATAAATAGTAAGTAACAGTAGTGACGTGGTTGGTAGACCCAACAATTTATAACTACAGGCAGACAGTTAATACACTACCATAAATAGTAAGTAACAGTAGTGACGTGGTTGGTAGACCCAACAATTTATAACTACAGGCAGACAGTTAATACACTACCATAAATAGTAAGTAACAGTAGTGACGTGGTTTGTAGACCCAACAATTTATAACTACAGGCAGACAGTTAATACACTACCATAAATAGTAAGTAACAGTAGTGACGTGGTTGGTAGACCCAACAATTTATAACTACATGCAGACAGTTAATACACTACCATAAATACTAAGTAACAGTAGTGACGTGGTTGGTAGACCCAACAATTTATAACTACAGGCAGACAGTTAATACACTACCATAAATAGTAAGTAACAGCAGTGACGTGGTTGGTAGACCCAACGAATAATTTATAACTACAGGCAGACAGTTAATACACTACCATAAATAGTAAAGTAACAGTAGTGACGTGGTTTGAGTAGACCAACAATTTATAACTACAGGCAGACAGTTAATACACTACCATAAATAGTAAGTAACAGTAGTGACGTGGTTGGTAGACCCAACAATTTATAACTACAGGCAGTTAATACACTACCATAATAGTTTAGTAACAATGTATGTGTGATGTGGTTGGTAGGCCAACAATTTATAACTACAGGCAGACAGTTATACTACCATAAATAGTAAGTAACAGTAGTGACGTGGTTGGTAGACCAACAATTTATGACACTACAGGCAGACAGTTAATACACACTACCATAAATAGTAAGTAACAGTAGTGACGTGGTTGGTAGATTAACAATTTATAACTGAGCAGACAGTTAATACACTACCATAAATAGTAAGTAACAGTAGTGACGTGGTTGGTAGACCCAACAATTTATAACTACAGGCAGACAGTTAATACACTCCCATAAATAGTAAGTAACAGTAGTGACGTGGTTGGTAGACCCAACAATTTATAACTACAGGCAGACAGTTAATACACTAGCATAAATAGTAAGTAACAGTAGTGACGTGGTTGGTAGACCCAACAATTTATAACTACAGGCAGACAGTTAATACACTACCATAAATAGTAAGTAACAGTAGTGACGTGGTTGGTAGACCTAACAATTTATAACTACAGGCAGACAGTTAATACACTACCATAAATAGTAAGTAACAGTAGTGACGTGGTTGGTAGACCCAACAATTTATAACTACAGGCAGACAGTTAATACACTACCATAAATAGTAAGTAACAGTAGTGACGTGGTTGGTAGACCCAACAATTTATAACTACAGGCAGACAGTTAATACACTAGCATAAATAGTAAGTAACAGTAGTGACGTGGTTGGTAGACCCAACAATTTATAACTACAGGCAGACAGTTAATACACTACCATAAATAGTAAGTAACAGTAGTGACGTGGTTGGTAGACCCAACAATTTATAACTACAGGCAGACAGTTAATACACTACCATAAATAGTAAGTAACAGTAGTGACGTGGTTGGTAGACCCAACAATTTATAACTACAGGCAGACAGTTAATACACTACCATAAATAGTAAGTAACAGTAGTGACGTGGTTGGTAGACCCAACAATTTATAACTACAGGCAGACAGTTAATACACTACCATAAATAGTAAGTAACAGTAGTGACGTGGTTGGTAGACCCAACAATTTATAATTACAGGCAGACAGTTAATACACTACCATAAATAGTAAGTAACAGTAGTGACGTGGTTGGTAGACCCAACAATTTATAACTACAAGCAGACAGTTAATACACTACCATAAATAGTAAGTAACAGTAGTGACGTGGATGGTAGACCCAACAATTTATAACTACAGGCAGACAGTTAATACACTACCATAAATAGTAAGTAACAGTAGTGACGTGGTTGGTAGACCCAACAATTTATAACTACAGGCAGACAGTTAATACATTACCATAAATAGTAAGTAACAGTAGTGACGTGGTTGGTAGACCCAACAATTTATAACTACAAGCAGACAGTTAATACACTACCATAAATAGTAAGTAACAGTAGTGACGTGGTTGGTAGACCCAACAATTTATAACTACAGGCAGACAGTTAATACACTACCATAAATAGTAAGTAACAGTAGTGACGTGGTTGGTAGACCCAACAATTTATAACTACAGGCAGACAGTTAATACACTACCATAAATAGTAAGTAACAGTAGTGACGTGGTTGGTAGACCCAACAATTTATAACTACAGGCAGACAGTTAATACACTACCATAAATAGTAAGTAACAGTAGTGACGTGGTTGGTAGACCCAACAATTTATAACTACAGGCAGACAGTTAATACACTACCATAAATAGTAAGTAACAGTAGTGACGTGGTTGGTAGACCCAACAATTTATAACTACAGGCAGACAGTTAATACACTACCATAAATAGTAAGTAACAGTAGTGACGTGGTTGGTAGACCCAACAATTTATAACTACAGGCAGACGAAGTTTAATACACTACCATAAATGAAGAAGTGAAATAGCAGTAACTGGTATTTGATGGATGGTAGACCCAACAATTTATAACTACAGGCGGAGAGTTGTACAACTACCATAAATGGCGGTAAGTAACAGCAGTGACGTGGTTGGTAGACCCAACAATTTATAACTACAGGCAGACAGTTAATACACTACCATAAATAGTAAGTAACAGTAGTGACGTGGTTGGTAGACGCAACAATTTATAACTACAAGCAGACAGTTAATACACTACCATAAATAGTAAGTAACAGTAGTGACGTGGATGGTAGACCCAACAATTTATAACTACAGGCAGACAGTTAATACACTACCATAAATAGTAAGTAACAGTAGTGACGTGGTTGGTAGACCCAACAATTTATAACTACAGGCAGACAGTTAATGCACTACCATAAATAGTAAGTAACAGTAGTGACGTGGTTGGTAGACCCAACAATTTATAACTACAGGCAGACAGTTAATACACTACCATAAATAGTAAGTAACAGTAGTGACGTGGTTGGTAGACCGAACAATTTATAACTACAGGCAGACAGATAATACACTAGCATAAATAGTAAGTAACAGTAGTGACGTGGTTGGTAGACCCAACAATTTATAACTACAGGCAGACAGTTAATACACTACCATAAATAGTAAATAACAGTAGTGACGTGGTTGGTAGACCCAACAATTTATAACTACAGGCAGACAGTTAATACACCTCACCATAAATATGTGTAAGTAACAGTAGTGACGTGGTTGGTAGACCCAACAATTTATAACTACAGGCAGACAGTTAATACACTACCATAAATAGTAAGTAACAGTAGTGACGTGGTTGGCAGACCCAACAATTTATAACTACAGGCAGACAGTTAATACACTACCATAAATAATAAGTAGCAGTAGTGACGTGGTTGGTAGACCCAACAATTTATAACTACAAGCAGACAGTTAATACACTACCATAAATAATAAGTAGCAGTAGTGACGTGGTTGGTAGGACCTTAACTTATAACTACAGGCAAGACAGTTAACACACTACCATAAATAGTAAAATAGTAGTGGATGGCTGGTAGACCCGCAACAATTTATAATCCGCTGGCAGACAGTTAATACACCACCATAAATACCTGCTAAGTAACAGTAGTGACGTGGTTGGTAGACCCAACAATCTATAACTACAGGCAGACAGTTAATACACTACCATAAATAGTAAGTAACAGTAGTGACGTGGTTGGTAGACCCAACAATTTATAACTACAGGCAGACAGTTAATACACTACCATAAATAGTAAGTAACAGTAGTGATGTGGTTGGTAGACCCAACAATTTATAACTACAGGCAGACAGATAATACACTACCATAAATAGTAAGTAACAGTAGTGACGTGGCTGGGTAGACCCAACACCCTATAACTACAGGCACATTAAAAGTTAATCACCATAAATAGTAAGTAACAGTAGTGACGTGGTTATAGACCCAACAACTTATAACTGGCTATAAGCAAGACAGTTAATACACCACCATAAATAGTAAGTAACAGTAGTGACGTGCTTGGTAGACCCAAATACCCCATAACTACAGGCAGACAGTTAATACACTAGCATAAACAGTAAGTAATAACAGTAGTGACGTGGTTGGTAGACCCAACAATCTATAAACCACAGGCAGACAGTTAATACACTACTCATAAATAAAAAGTGGGACGTGGTTGGTAGACCCAACAATTTATAACTACAGGCAGACAGTTAATACACTACCATAAATAGTAAATAACAGTAGTGACGTGGTTGGTAGACCCAACAATTTATAACTACAGGCAGACAGTTAATACACTACCATAAATAGTAAGTAACAGTAGTGACGTGGTTGGTAGACCCAACAATTTATAACTACAGGCAGACAGTTAATACACTACCATAATAGTTAGTAACAGTAGTGACGTGGTTGGTAGACCCAACAATTTATAACTACAGGCAGACAGTTAATACACTAGCATAAATAGTAAGTAACAGTAGTGACGTGGTTGGTAGACCCAACAATTTATAACTACAGGCAGACAGTTAATACACTACCATAAATAGTAAGTAACAGTAGTGACGTGGTTGGTAGACCCAACAATTTATAACTACATGCAGACAGTTAATACACTACCATAAATAGTAAGTAACAGTAGTGACGTGGTTGGTAGACCCAAATAATTTATAACTACAGGCAGATAAAGCTAATACACTACCATAAATAGTAAGTAACAGTAGTGACGTGGTTGGTAGACCCAACAATTTATAACTACAGGCAGACAAATAATACACTACCTATAAATAGTAAGTAACAGTAGTGACGTGGTTGGTAGACCCAACAATTTATAACTACAGGCAGCATTGGAAGTTAATACACTACATACAGGCAACAGTAGTGACGTGGTTGGTAGACCCAACAATTTTATAACTACAGGCAGACAGTTAATACACTACCATAAATAGTAAGTAACAGTAGTGACGTGGTTATAGACCCAAATAATTTATTATAACTACAGGCAAGACAAAGTTAATACACTTTAGCATAAATAGTGTAAGTAACAGTAGAAAATGGTTGGTAGACCCAACAATTTATAACTACAGGCAGACAGTTAATACACAACCATAAATAGTAAGTAACAGTAGTGACGTGGTTGGTAGACCCAACAATTTATAACTACAGGCAGACAGTTAATACACTAGCATAAATAGTAAGTAACAGTAGTGACGTGGTTGGTAGACCCAACAATTTATAACTACAGGCAGACAGTTAATACACTACCATAAATAGTAAGTAACAGTAGTGACGTGGTTGGTAGACCCAACAATTTATAACTACAGGCAGACAGTTAATACACTACCATAAATAGTAAGTAACAGTAGTGACGTGGTTGGTAGACCCAACAATTTATAACTACAGGCAGACAGTTAATACACTAGCATAAATAGTAAGTAACAGTAGTGACGTGGTTGGTAGACCCAACAATTTATAACTACAGGCAGACAGTTAATACACTACCATAAATAGTAAGTAACAGTAGTGACGTGGATGGTAGACCCAACAATTTATAACTACAAGCAGACAGTTAATACACTACCATAAATAGTAAGTAACAGTAGTGACGTGGTTGGTAGAAGCAACAATTTATAACTACAGGCAGACAGTTAATACACTACCATAAATAGTAAGTAACAGTAGTGACGTGGTTGGTAGACCCAACAATTTATAACTACAGGCAGACAGTTAATACACTACCATAAATAGTAAGTAACAGTAGTGACGTGGTTGGTAGACCCAACAATTTATAACTACAAGCAGACAGTTAATACACTACCATAAATAGTAAGTAACAGTAGTGACGTGGATGGTAGACCCAACAATTTATAACTACAGGCAGACAGTTAATACACTACCATAAATAGTAAGTAACAGTAGTGACGTGGTTGGTAGACCCAACAATTTATAACTACAGGCAGACAGTTAATACACTACCATAAATAGTAAATAACAGTAGTGACGTGGTTGGTAGACCCAACAATTTATAACTACAGGCAGACAGTTAATACACTACCATAAATAGTAAGTAACAGTAGTGACGTGGATGGTAGACCCAACAATTTATAACTACAAGCAGACAGTTAATACACTACCATAAATAGTAAGTAACAGTAGTGACGTGGTTGGTAGACCCAACAATTTATAACAACAGGCAGACAGTTAATACACTACCATAAATACTAAGTAACAGTAGTGACGTGGTTGGTAGACCCAACAATTTATAACTACAGGCAGACAGTTAATACACTACCATAAATAGTAAGTAACAGCAGTGACGTGGTTGGTAGACCCAACAATTTATAACTACAGGGAGACAGTTAATACACTACCATAAATAGTAAGTAACAGTAGTGACGTGATTGGTAGACCCAACAATTTATAACTACAGGCAGACAGTTAATACACTACCATAAATAGTAAGTAACAGTAGTGACGTGGTTGGTAGACCCAACAATTTATAACTACAGGCAGACAGTTAATACACTACCATAATAGTTAGTAACAGTAGTGATGTGGTTGGTAGACCCAACAATTTATAACTACAGGCAGACAGTTAATACACTACCATAAATAGTAAGTAACAGTAGTGACGTGGTTGGTAGACCCAACAATTTATAACTACAGGCAGACAGTTAATACACTACTATAAATAGTAAGTAACAGTAGTGACGTGGATGGTAGACCCAACAATTTATAACTACAGGCAGACAGTTAATACACTACCATAAATAGTAAGTAACAGTAGTGACGTGGTTGGTAGACCCAACAATTTATAACTACAGGCAGACAGTTAATACACTAGCATAAATAGTAAGTAACAGTAGTGACGTGGTTGGTAGACCCAACAATTTATAACTACAGGCAGACAGTTAATACACTACCATAAATAGTAAGTAACAGTAGTGACGTGGTTGGTAGACCCAACAATTTATAACTACAGGCAGACAGTTAATACACTAGCATAAATAGTAAGTAACAGAAGTGACGTGGTTGGTAGACCCAACAATTTATAACTACAGGCAGACAGTTAATACACTACCATAAATAGTAAGTAACAGTAGTGACGTGGTTGGTAGACCCAACAATTTATAACTACAGGCAGACAGTTAATACACTACCATAAATAGTAAGTAACAGTAGTGACGTGGTTAGTAGACCCAACAATTTATAACTACAGGCAGACAGTTAATACACCACCATAAATAGTAAGTAACAGTAGTGACGTGGTTGGTAGACCCAACAATTTATAACTACAGGCAGACAGTTAATACACTACCATAAATAGTAAGTAACAGTAGTGACGTGGTTGGTAGACCCAACAATTTATAACTACAAGCAGACAGTTAATACACTACAATAAATAGTAAGTAACAGTAGTGACGTGGATGGTAGACCCAACAATTTATAACTACAGGCAGACAGTTAATACACTACCATAAATAGTAAGTAACAGTAGTGACGTGGTTGGTAGACCCAACAATTTATAACTACAAGCAGACAGTTAATACACTACCATAAATAAAAAGTAGCAGTAGTGACGTGGTTGGTAGACCCAACAATTTATAACTACAAGCAGACAGTTAATACACTGACATAAATAATAAGTAGCAGTAGTGACGTGGTTGGTAGACCCAACAATTTATAACTACAGGTTAAGACAAAGCTAATTACACTACCATAAATAGTAAGTAAATAGTAGTGACGTGGTTGGTAGACCCAACAATTTATAACTACAGGCAGACAGTTAATACAATACCATAAATAGTAAGTAACAGTAGTGACGTGGTTGGTAGACCCAACAATTTATAACTACAGGCAGACAGTTAATACACTACCATAAATAGTAAGTAACAGTAGTGACGTGGTTGGTGGACCCAACAATTTATAACTACAGGCAGACAGTTAATACACTACCATAAATAGTAAGTAACAGTAGTGACGTGGTTGGTGGACCCAAATAACTTATAACTACAGGCAGACAGTTAATACACTAACATAAATAGTAAGTAACAGTAGTGACGTGGTTGGTAGACCCAACAATTTATAACTACAAGCAGACAGTTAATACACTACCATAAATAGTAAGTAACAGTAGTGACGTGGACGGTAGACCCAACAATTTATAACTACAGGCAGACAGTTAATACACTACCATAAATAGTAAGTAACAGTAGTGACGTGGTTGGTAGACCCAACAATTTATAACTACAAGCAGACAGTTAATACACTACCATAAATAGTAAGTAACAGTAGTGACGTGGATGGTAGACCCAACAATTTATAACTACAGGCAGACAGTTAATACACTACCATAAATAGTAAATAACAGTAGTGACGTGGTTGGTAGACCCAACAATTTATAACTACAGGCAGACAGTTAATACACTACCATAAATAGTAAATAACAGTAGTGACGTGGTTGGTAGACCCAACAATTTATAACTACAGGCAGACAG
>JAHLWY010002164.1:0-13303 GCA_020002185.1 Paraescarpia echinospica
CCAAATTGATGTCCTGCATGTTACAAATCTTAACGAAGGCTAGAATGATATCAAGCTACACATATAACTAGATTAAACGCAAAGGGGAATGTATGGTACCCTTTCATCTCCGTCACGTAAGTTAAAAGAAAATAGTACGTAATTTATGGGAGTGGAAACTCATTCCTGTTTGATGTTTTATCTTGTCTAATGCAGTAGTACATTCAGTATTCTCGATTCAAACTTGTCCCATGTCAAAGTGATCGAATAAAATTCACGCATATCACACCAAAACGGTATTTACAAGTGCACTCTTTGCGCGGACGGATCCGTAATGTGGTCTTACCCCAAATTGATGTCCTGCATGTTACAAATCTTCAAGAAGGCAAGACTGATAACAAGCTACACATATAACTAGATTAACCGCAAAGGGGAATGCATGGTACCGTTTCAACTCCGTCACGTAAGTTACAAGAAAAAAGTACGTAAGTTATGGGAGTGGAAACTCATTCCGGTTTGATGTGTTATATTGTCAAATGCAGTGGTGCATTCAGAATTCTCGATTCAAACATGTCCCATATCAAAGTGATCGAAAAAAATTCACGCATATCACACCAAAACGTTATTTTCAAGTGCACTCTTTGCGCGGACGGATCCGTAATGTGGTCTTACCCCAAATTGATGTCCTGCATGTTACAAATCTTCACGAAGGCTAGACTAATAACAAGCTACACATATAACTAGATTAACCGCAAAGGGTAATGTATGGTACCCTTTCATCTCCGTCACGTAAGTTAAAAGAAAATAGTACGTAAGTTATGGGAGTGGAAACTCATTCCGGATTGATGTTTTATCTTGCCTAATGCAGTAGTGCATTCAGTATTCTAGATTCAAACATGTCGCATATCAAAGTGATCGAAAGAAATTCACGCATATCACACCAAAACGCTATTTTCAAGTGCACTCTTTGCGCGGACGGATCCGTAATGTGGTCTTACCCTAAATTGATGTCCTGCATGTTACAAATCTTCAAGAAGGCAAGACTGATAACAAGCTACACATATAACTAGATTAACCGCAAAGGGGAATGCATGGTACCGTTTCAACTCCGTCACGTAAGTTAGAAGAAAATAGTACGTAAGTTATGGGAGTGGAAACTCATTCTGGTTTGATGTGTTATCTTGTCTAATGCAGTAGTGCATTCAGTATTCTTGATTCAAACATGTCCCATATCAAAGTAATCGAAGAAAATTCACGCATATCACACCAAAACGGTATTTTCAAGTGCACTCTTTGCGCGGACGGATCCGTAATGTGGTCTTACCCCAAATTGATGTCCTGCATGTTACAAATCTTCACGAAGGCTAGACTGATAACAAGCTACACATATAACTAGATTAACCGCAAAGGGGAATGTATGGTACCCTCTCATCTCCGTCACGTAAGTTACAAGAAAATAGTACGTAAGTTATGGGAGTGGAAACTCATTCCGGTTTGATGTGTTATATTGTCAAATGCAGTGGTGCATTCAGTATTCTTGATTCAAACATGTCCCATGTCAAAGTGATCGAAGAAAATTCACGCATATCACACCAAAACGGTATTTACAAGTGCACTCTGCGCGGACGGATCCGTAATGTGGTCTTACCCCTAATTGATGTCCTGCATGTTACAAATCTTCACGAAGGCAAGACTGATAACAAACTACACATTTAACTAGATTAACCGCAAAGGGGAATGTATGGAACCCTTTCATCTCCGTCACGTAAGTTACAAGAAAATAGTACGTAAGTTATGGGAGTGGAAACTCATTCCGGTTTGATGTGTTATCTTGTCTAATGCAGTAGTGCATTCAGTATTCCCGATTCAAACATGTCCCATGTCAAAGTGATCGAAACAAATTCACCCATATCACACCAAAACGGTATTTTCAAGTGCACTCTTTGCGCGGACGGATCCGTAATGTGGTCTTACCCCTAATTGATGTCCTGCATGTTACAATTCTTCACGAAGGCAAGACTGATAACAAACTACACATATAACTAGATTAACCGCAAAGGGGAATGTATGGAACCCTTTCATCTCCGTCACGTAAGTTACAAGAAAATAGTACGTAAGTTATGGGAGTGGAAACTAATTCTGGTTTGATGTGTTATCTTGTCTAATGCAGTAGTGCATTCAGTATTCTTGATTCAAACATGTCCCATGTCAAAGTGATCGAAGAAAATTCACGCATATCACACCAAAACGGTATTTTCAAGTGCACACTTTGCGCGGACGGATCCGTAATGTGGTCTTACCCCTAACTGATGTCCTGCATGTTACAAATCTTCACGAAGGCAAGACTGATAACAAACTACACATATAACTAGATTAACCGCAAAGGGGAATGTATGGAACCCTTTCATCTCCGTCACGTAAGTTACAAGAAAATAGTACGTAAGTTATGGGAGTGGAAACTCATTCTGGTTTGATGTGTTATCTTGTCTAATGCAGTAGTGCATTCAGTATTCTTGATTCAAACATGTCCCATGTCAAAGTGATCGAAGAAAATTCACGCATATCACACCAAAACGGTATTTTCAAGTGCACTCTTTGCGCGAACGGATCCGTAATGTGACCTTACCCCAAATTGATGTCGTGCATGTTACAAATATTCACGAAGGCTAGACTGATAACAAGCTACACATATAACTAGATTAACCGCAAAGGGGAATGTATGGTACCCTCTCATATCCGTCACGTAAGTTACAAGAAAAAAGTACGTAAGTTATGGGAGTGGAAACTCATTCCGGTTTGATGTGTTATATTGTAAAATGCAGTGGTGCATTCAGTATTCTCGATTCAAACATGTCCCATATCAAAGTGATCGAAAACAATTCACGCATAGCACACCAAAACGGTATTTTCAAGTGCACTCTTTGCGCGGACGGATCCGTAATGTGGACTTACCCCAAATTGATGTCCTGCATGTTACAAATCTTAACGAAGGCTAGAATGATATCAAGCTACACATATAACTAGATTAAACGCAAAGGGGAATGTATGGTACCCTTTATTATCCGTCACGTAAGTTAAAAGAAAATAGTACGTAAGTTATGGGAGTGGAAACTCATTCCGGTTTGATGTGTTATATTGTCAAATGCAGTGGTGCATTCAGTATTCTTGATTCAAACATGTCCCATGTCAAAGTGATCGAAGAAAATTCACGCATATCACACCAAAACGGTATTTACAAGTGCACTCTGCGCGGACGGATCCGTAATGTGGTCTTACCCTTAATTGATGTCCTGCATGTTACAAATCTTCACGAAGGCAAGACTGATAACAAACTACACATTTAACTAGATTAACCGCAAAGGGGAATGTATGGAACCCTTTCATCTCCGTCACGTAAGTTACAAGAAACTAGTACGTAAGTTATGGGAGTGGAAACTCATTCCGGTTTGATGTGTTATCTTGTCTAATGCAGTAGTGCATTCAGTATTCCCGATTCAAACATGTCCCATGTCAAAGTGATCGAAAAAAAATCACATATATCACACCAAAACGGTATTTTCAAGTGCACTCTTTGCGCGGACGGATCCGTAATGTGGTCTTACCCCAAATTGATGTCCTGCATGTTACAAATCTTCAAGAAGGCAAGACTGATAACAACTACACATATAACTAGATTAACCGCAAAGGGGAATGCATGGTACCGTTTCAACTCCGTCACGTAAGTTACAAGAAAAAAGTACGTAAGTTATGGGAGTGGAAACTCATTCCGGTTTGATGTGTTATATTGTCAAATGCAGTGGTGCATTCAGAATTCTCGATTCAAACATGTCCCATATCAAAGTGATCGAAAAAAATTCACGCATATCACACCAAAACGTTATTTTCAAGTGCACTCTTTGCGCGGACGGATCCGTAATGTGGTCTTACCCCAAATTGATGTCCTGCATGTTACAAATCTTCACGAAGGCTAGACTAATAACAAGCTACACATATAACTAGATTAACCGCAAAGGGTAATGTATGGTACCCTTTCATCTCCGTCACGTAAGTTAAAAGAAAATAGTACGTAAGTTATGGGAGTGGAAACTCATTCCGGATTGATGTTTTATCTTGCCTAATGCAGTAGTGCATTCAGTATTCTAGATTCAAACATGTCGCATATCAAAGTGATCGAAAGAAATTCACGCATATCACACCAAAACGCTATTTTCAAGTGCACTCTTTGCGCGGACGGATCCGTAATGTGGTCTTACCCTAAATTGATGTCCTGCATGTTACAAATCTTCAAGAAGGCAAGACTGATAACAAGCTACACATATAACTAGATTAACCGCAAAGGGGAATGCATGGTACCGTTTCAACTCCGTCACGTAAGTTAGAAGAAAATAGTACGTAAGTTATGGGAGTGGAAACTCATTCTGGTTTGATGTGTTATCTTGTCTAATGCAGTAGTGCATTCAGTATTCTTGATTCAAACATGTCCCATATCAAAGTAATCGAAGAAAATTCACGCATATCACACCAAAACGGTATTTTCAAGTGCACTCTTTGCGCGGACGGATCCGTAATGTGGTCTTACCCCAAATTGATGTCCTGCATGTTACAAATCTTCACGAAGGCTAGACTGATAACAAGCTACACATATAACTAGATTAACAGCAAAGGGGAATGTATGGTACCCTCTCATCTCCGTCACGTAAGTTACAAGAAAATAGTACGTAAGTTATGGGAGTGGAAACTCATTCCGGTTTGATGTGTTATATTGTCAAATGCAGTGGTGCATTCAGTATTCTTGATTCAAACATGTCCCATGTCAAAGTGATCGAAGAAAATTCACGCATATCACACCAAAACGGTATTTACAAGTGCACTCTGCGCGGACGGATCCGTAATGTTGTCTTACCCCTAATTGATGTCCTGCATGTTACAAATCTTCACGAAGGCAAGACTGATAACAAACTACACATTTAACTAGATTAACCGCAAAGGGGAATGTATGGAACCCTTTCATCTCCGTCACGTAAGTTACAAGAAACTAGTACGTAAGTTATGGGAGTGGAAACTCATTCCGGTTTGATGTGTTATCTTGTCTAATGCAGTAGTGCATTCAGTATTCCCGATTCAAACATGTCCCATGTCAAAGTGATCGAAAAAAAATCACACATATCACACCAAAACGGTATTTTCAAGTGCACTCTTTGCGCGGACGGATCCGTAATGTTGTCTTACCCCTAATTGATGTCCTGCATGTCACAAATCTTGACGAAGGCAAGACTGATAACAAACTACACATATAACTAGATTAACCTCAAAGGGGAATGTATGGAACCCTTTCATCTCCGTCACGTAAGTTACAAGAAAATAGTACGTAAGTTATGGGAGTGGAAACTCATTCTGGTTTGATGTGTTATCTTGTCTAATGCAGTAGTGCATTCAGTATTCTTGATTCAAACATGTCCCATGTCAAAGTGATCGAAGAAAATTCACACATATCACACCAAAACGGTATTTTCAAGTGCACTCTTTGCACGGACAGATCCGTAATGTGGTCTTACCCCTAATTGATGTCCTGCATGTTACAAATCTTCACGAAGGCAAGACTGATAACAAACTACACATATAACTAGATTAACCGCAAAGGGGAATGTATGGAACCCTTTCATCTCCGTCACGTAAGTTACAAGAAAATAGTACGTAAGTTATGGGAGTGGAAACTCATTCTGGTTTGATGTGTTATCTTGTCTAATGCAGTAGTGCATTCAGTATTCTTGATTCAAACATGTCCCATGTCAAACTGATCGAAGAAAATTCACGCATATCACACCAAAACGGTATTTTCAAGTGCACTCTTTGCGCGGACGGATCCGTAATGTGGTCTTACCCCAAATTGATGTCCTGCATGTTACAAATCTTCACGAAGGCTAGACTGATAACAAGCTACATATAACTGAATTGTACCAAGAGAGGTGTGGGTACCCTCTCATATCCCGTCACGTAAGTTACAAGAAAAGTACGTAAGTTATGGGAATTGGAAGCCTCGATTTCGGTTTTGATGTAGTTATATTGTAAAATGCGGTGGGTGGTATTCTCGGTTTAAAACATAATCCCATATCAAAGTGATCGAAAACAATTCACGCATAGCGCAAGGCAATTTTCAAGTGCACTCTTTGCGGACGGATCCGTAATGTGGATACCCCAAATTGATGTCCTGCATGTTACAAATCTTAACGAAGGCTAGAGATGATATCAAGAAGCTACACATATAACTAGATTAAACATAAAGGGGAATGTATGGTACCGTTTCATCTCCGTCACGTAAGTTATAAGAAAATAGTACGTAAGTTATGGGAGTGGAAACTCATTCCGGTTTGATGTGTTATATTGTCAAATGCAGTGGTGCATTCAGTATTCTTGATTCAAACATGTCCCATGTCAAAGTGATCGAAGAAAATTCACGCATATCACACCAAAACGGTATTTACAAGTGCACTCTGCGCGGACGGATCCGTAATGTGGTCTTACCCCTAATTGATGTCCTGCATGTTACAAATCTTCACGAAGGCAAGACTGATAACAAACTACACATTTAACTAGATTAACCGCAAAGGGGAATGTATGGAACCCTTTCATCTCCGTCACGTAAGTTACAAGAAAATAGTACGTAAGTTATGGGAGTGGAAACTCATTCCGGTTTGATGTGTTATCTTGTCTAATGTAGTAGTGCATTCAGTATTCCCGATTCAAACATTTCCCATGTTAAAGTGATCGAAACAAATTCACGCATATCACACCAAAACGGTATTTTCAAGTGCACTCTTTGCGCGGACGGATCCGTAATGTGGTCTTACCCCTAATTGATGTCCTGCATGTTACAAATCTTCACGAAGGCAAGACTGATAACAAACTACACATATAACTAGATTAACCGCAAAGGGGAATGTATGGTACCCTCTCATCTCCGTCACGTAAGTTACAAGAAAATAGTACGTAAGTTATAGGTGTGAAAACTCATTCCCATTTGATGTTTTATCTTGTCTAATGCAGTAGTACATCCAGTATTCTCGAAACAAACGTGTCCCATCACAAAGTGATCGAAAAAAATTCACGCATATCACACCAAAACGGTATTTTCAAGTGCACTCTTTGCGCGGACGGATCAGTAATGTGGTCTTACCCCAAATTGATGTCCTGCATGTTACAAATCTTCACGAAGGCTAGACTGATATCAAGCTACACATATAACTAGATTAACCGCAAAGGGGAATGTATGGTACCCTTTCATCTCCGTCACGTAAGTTACAAGAAAATAGTACGTAAGTTATGGGAGTGGAAACTCATTCCGGTTTGATGTTTTATATTGTCAAATGCAGTGGTGCATTCAGTATTCTTGATTCAAACATGTCCCATGTCAAAGTGATCGAAGAAAATTCACGCATATCACACCAAAACGGTATTTTCAAGTGCACTCTTTGCGCGGACGGATCCGTAATGTGGTCTTACCCCAAATTTATGTCCTGCATGTTACAAATCTTAACGAAGGCTAGAATGATATCAAGCTACACATCTAACTAGATTAAACGCAAAGGGGAATGTATGGAACCCTTTAATATCCGTCTCGTAAGTTAAAAGAAAATAGTACGTAAGTTATGGGAGTGGAAACTCATTCCGGATTGATGTTTTATCTTGTCTAATGCAGTAGTGCATTCAGTATTCTAGATTCAAACATGTCGCATATTAAAGTGATCGAAAGAAATTCACGCACATCACACCAAAACGGTATTTTCAAGTGCACTCTTTGCGCGGACGGATCCGTAATGTGGTCTTACCCCAAATTGATGTCCTGCATGTTACAAATCTTCAAGAAGGCAAGACTGATAACAAGCTACACATATAACTAGATTAACCGCAAAGGGAATGTATGGTACCGTTTCATCTCCGTCACGTAAGTTACAAGAAAATAGTACGTAAGTTATGGGAGTGGAAACTCATTCTGGTTTGATGTGTTATCTTGTCTAATGCAGTAGTGCATTCAGTATTCTTGATTCAAACATGTCCCATGTCAAAGTGATCGAAGAAAATTCACGCATATCACACCAAAACGGTATTTTCAAGTGCATTCTTTGCGAGGACGGATCCGTAATGTGGTCTTACCCCAAATTGATGTCCTGCATGTTACAAATCTTCACGAAGGCTAGACTGATAACAAGCTACACATATAACTAGATTAACCGCAAAGGGGAATATATGGTACCCTCTCATATCCGTCACGTAAGTTACAAGAAAAAAGTACGTAAGTTATGGGAGTGGAAACTCATTCCAGTTTGATGTGTTATATTGTAAAATGCAGTGGTGCATTCAGTATTCTCGATTCAAACATGTCCCATATCAAAGTGATCGAAAACAATTCACGCATATCACACCAAAACGGTATTTTCAAGTGCACTCTTTGCGCGGACAGATCCGTAATGTGGATTTACCCCAAATTGATGTCCTGCATGTTACAAATCTTAACGAAGGCTAGAATGATATCAAGCTACACATATAACTAGATTAAACGCAAAGGGGAATGTATGGTACCCTTTAATATCCGTCACGTAAGTTAAAAGAAAATAGTACGTAAGTTATGGGAGTGGAAACTCATTCCGGTTTGATGTGTTATATTGTCAAATGCAGTGGTGCATTCAGTATTCTCGATTCAAACATGTCCCATATCAAAATGATCGAAAAAAATTCACGCATATCACACCAAAACGGTATTTTCAAGTGCACTCTTTGCGCTGACGGATCCGTAATGTGGTCTTACCCCAAATTGATGTCCTGCATGTTACAAATCTTCACGAAGGCTAGACTGATAACAAGCTACACATATAACTAGATTAACCGCAAAGGGGAATGTATGGTACCCTCTCATATCCGTCACGTAAGTTACAAGAAAAAAGTACGTAAGTTATGGGAGTGGAAACTCATTCCGGTTTGATGTGTTATATTGTAAAATGCAGTGGTGCATTCAGTATTCTCGATTCAAACATGTCCCATATCAAAGTGATCGAAAACAATTCACGCATAGCACACCAAAACGGTATTTTCAAGTGCACTCTTTGCGCGGACGGATCCGTAATGTGGACTTACCCCAAATTGATGTCCTGCATGTTACAAATCTTAACGAAGGCTAGAATGATATCAAGCTACACATATAACTAGATTAAACGCAAAGGGGAATGTATGGTACCCTTTATTATCCGTCACGTAAGTTAAAAGAAAATAGTACGTAAGTTATGGGAGTGGAAACTCATTCCGGTTTGATGTGTTATATTGTCAAATGCAGTGGTGCATTCAGTATTCTTGATTCAAACATGTCCCATGTCAAAGTGATCGAAGAAAATTCACGCATATCACACCAAAACGGTATTTACAAGTGCACTCTGCGCGGACGGATCCGTAATGTGGTCTTACCCTTAATTGATGTCCTGCATGTTACAAATCTTCACGAAGGCAAGACTGATAACAAACTACACATTTAACTAGATTAACCGCAAAGGGGAATGTATGGAACCCTTTCATCTCCGTCACGTAAGTTACAAGAAACTAGTACGTAAGTTATGGGAGTGGAAACTCATTCCGGTTTGATGTGTTATCTTGTCTAATGCAGTAGTGCATTCAGTATTCCCGATTCAAACATGTCCCATGTCAAAGTGATCGAAAAAAAATCACATATATCACACCAAAACGGTATTTTCAAGTGCACTCTTTGCGCGGACGGATCCGTAATGTGGTCTTACCCCTAATTGATGTCCTGCATGTTACAAATCTTCACGAAGGCAAGACTGATAACAAACTACACATATAACTAGATTAACCGCAAAGGGGAATGTATGGAACCCTTTAATCTCCGTCACGTAAGTTACAAGAAAATAGTACGTAAGTTATGGGAGTGGAAACTCATTCTGGTTTGATGTGTTATTTTGTCTAATGCAGTAGTGCATTCAGTATTCTTGATTGAAACATGTCCCATGTCAAAGTGATCGAAGAAAATTCACACATATCACACCAAAACGGTATTTTCAAGTGCACTCTTTGCGCGGACGGATCCGTAATGTGGTCTTACCCCTAATTGATGTCCTGCATGTTACAAATCTTCACGAAGGCAAGACTGATAACAAACTACACATATGCTTCGTTAACCACCAAAGGGAATGTATGGTACCCTCTCTCACTTATCCGTCACGTAAGTTACAAGAAAAAGTACGTAAGTTATGGGGTGAAATATTTCCGGTTTGATGTATTTATTTATCAAATCACAGTAAATTGCATTCAATTATTCTCGATTCAAACATGTCCCATATCAAAGTGATCGAAAAAAATTCACGCATATCACACCAAAACGGTATTTTCAAGTGCACTCTTTGCGCGGACGGATCCGTAATGTGGTCTTACCCCAAATTTATGTCCTGCATGTTACAAATCTTAACGAAGGCTAGAATGATATCAAGCTACACATCTAACTAGATTAAACGCAAAGGGGAATGTATGGAACCCTTTAATATCCGTCTCGTAAGTTAAAAGAAAATAGTACGTAAGTTATGGGAGTGGAATCTCATTCCGGATTGATGTTTTATCTTGTCTAATGCAGTAGTGCATTCAGTATTCTAGATTCAAACATGTCGCATATCAAAGTGATCGAAAGAAATTCACGCATATCACACCAAAACGGTATTTTCAAGTGCACTCTTTGCGCGGACGGATCCGTAATGTGGTCTTACCCCAAATTGATGTCCTGCATGTTACAAACCTTCAAGAAGGCAAGACTGATAACAAGCTACACATATAACTAGATTAACCGCAAAGGGAATGTATGGTACCGTTTCATCTCCGTCACGTAAGTTACAAGAAAATAGTACGTAAGTTATGGGAGTGGAAACTCATTCTGGTTTGATGTGTTATCTTGTCTAATGCAGTAGTGCATTCAGTATTCTTGATTCAAACATGTCCCATGTCAAAGTGATCGAAGAAAATTCACGCATATCACACCAAAACGGTATTTTCAAGTGCATTCTTTGCGAGGACGGATCCGTAATGTGGTCTTACCCCAAATTGATGTCCTGCATGTTACAAATCTTCACGAAGGCTAGACTGATAACAAGCTACACATATAACTAGATTACCCGCAAAGGGGAATATATGGTACCCTCTCATATCCGTCACGTAAGTTACAAGAAAAAAGTACGTAAGTTATGGGAGTGGAAACTCATTCCAGTTTGATGTGTTATATTGTAAAATGCAGTGGTGCATTCAGTATTCTCGATTCAAACATGTCCCATATCAAAGTGATCGAAAACAATTCACGCATATCACACCAAAACGGTATTTTCAAGTGCACTCTTTGCGCGGACAGATCCGTAATGTGGATTTACCCCAAATTGATGTCCTGCATGTTACAAATCTTAACGAAGGCTAGAATGATATCAAGCTACACATATAACTAGATTAAACGCAAAGGGGAATGTATGGTACCCTTTAATATCCGTCACGTAAGTTAAAAGAAAATAGTACGTAAGTTATGGGAGTGGAAACTCATTCCGGTTTGATGTGTTATATTGTCAAATGCAGTGGTGCATTCAGTATTCTCGATTCAAACATGTCCCATATCAAAATGATCGAAAAAAATTCACGCATATCACACCAAAACGGTATTTTCAAGTGCACTCTTTGCGCTGACGGATCCGTAATGTGGTCTTACCCCAAATTGATGTCCTGCATGTTACAAATCTTCACGAAGGCTAGACTGATAACAAGCTACACATATAACTAGATTAACCGCAAAGGGGAATGTATGGTACCCTCTCATCTCCGTCACGTAAGTTACAAGAAAATAGTACGTAAGTTATGGAAGTGGAAACTCATTCCGGTTTGATGTGTTATATTGTCAAATGCAGTGGTGCATTCAGTATTCTTGATTCAAACATGTCCCATGTCAAAGTGATCGAAGAAAATTCACGCATATCACACCAAAACGGTATTTACAAGTGCACTCTGCGCGGACGGATCCGTAATGTGGTCTTACCCCTAATTGATGTCCTGCATGTTACAAATCTTCACGAAGGCAAGACTGATAACAAACTACACATTTAACTAGATTAACCGCAAAGGGGAATGTATGGAACCCTTTCATCTCCGTCACGTAAGTTACAAGAAAATAGTACGTAAGTTATGGGAGTGGAAACTCATTCCGGTTTGATGTGTTATCTTGTCTAATGCAGTAGTGCATTCAGTATTCCCGATTCAAACATGTCCCATGTCAAAGTGATCGAAGAAAATTCACGCATATCACACCAAAACGGTATTTACAAGTGCACTCTGCGCGGACGGATCCGTAATGTGGTCTTACCCCTAATTGATGTCCTGCATGTTACAAATCTTCACGAAGGCAAGACTGATAACAAACTACACATATAACTAGATTAACCGCAAAGGGGAATGTATGGAACCCTTTCATCTCTCCCGTCACGTAAGTTACAAGAAAATAGTACATGAGATTATGGGAGTGGAAACTCATTTCTAGTTTGATGTGTTATGTTGTCCCCTAATGCAGTAGTGCACATTCAGTATTCTTGATTCAAACATGTCCCATGTCCAAAGTGATCAAGAAATTCATATCCACACCAAAACGGTATTTTCAAGTGCACTCTTTGCGCGGACGGATCAGTAATGTGGTCTTACCCCAAATTGATGTCCTGCATGTTACAAATCTTCACGAAGGCTAGACTGATATCAAGCTACACATATAACTAGATTAACCGCAAAGGAGATGTATGGTACCCTCTCATCTCCGTCACGTAAATTTACAAAGAAAATAGTACGTAAGTTATGGGGTGGAAACTCATTTCAGTTTGATGTGTTATATTGTCAAATGCAGTGGTGCATTCAGTATTCTTGATTCAATCATGTCCCATGTCAAAGTGATCGAAGAAAATTCACGCATATCACACCAAAACGGTATTTACAAGTGCACTCTGCGCGGACGGATCCGTAATGTGGTCTTACCCCTAATTGATGTCCTGCATGTTACAAATCTTCACGAAGGCAAGACTGATAACAAACTACACATTTAACTAGATTAACGGCAAAGGGGAATGTATGGAACCCTTTCATCTCCGTCACGTAAGTTACAAGAAAATAGTACGTAATTTATGGGAGTGGAAACTCATTCCGGTTTGATGTGTTATCTTGTCTAATGCAGTAGTGCATTCAGTATTCCCGATTCAAACATGTCCCATGTCAAAGTGATCGAAACAAATTCACACATATCACACCAAAACGGTATTTT
>JAHLWY010002165.1:0-13302 GCA_020002185.1 Paraescarpia echinospica
TTAGGAAGTATTGTGTGCGTGTCAAAAATTGTTCACCGAGACCGACATTGTTGGATAGTTGATGCTGCATGTGTCAAACCAGTTTGGCTGCTTTCAGAATCTTGTACATTCATGATCAGACTATCAAAGACTAATGTGGCAAGATTATTGCATTACCTATTGTATTAGGAAGTATTGTGTGTGTGTCAAAATTGTTCACCGAGACCGACATTGTTGCATAGTTGATGCTGCATGTGTCAAACCAGTTTGGCTGCTTTCAGAATCTTGTACATTCATGATCAGACTATCAAAGAATAATGTGGCAAGATTATTGCATTACCTATTGTATTAGAACATTCTGTGTGTAAGCAAAAAATTGTCTTCACCGAGACAGACTAAGTGGATAGGTTGATATCAGTATGTGTCAAACCAGTTTGGCTGCTTTCAGAACCTTGTACATTCATGATCAGACTATCAAAGTTTAATGTGGCAAGATTATTGCATTACCTATTGCATTAGGAATATTCTGTGTGTGTCAAAAATTGTTCACCGAGACAGACATTGTTGGGTATTTGATACTGCATGTGTCAAACCAGTTTGGCTGCTTTCAGAACCTTGTACATTCATGATCAGACTATCAAAGATTAATGGGGCAAGATTATTGCATTACCTATTGCATTAGGAAGTATTCTGTGTGTATCAAAAATTGTTCAGTGAGACAGACATTGTTGGATAGTTGATACTGCATGTGTCAAACCAGTTTGGCTGCTTTCAGAACCTTGTACATTCATGATCAGGCTATCAACGATTAATGTGGCAAGATTATTGCATTACCTATTGTAATAGGAAGTATTCTGTGTGTGTCAAAAAATGTTAAGTGAGACAGACATTGTTGGATAGTTGATACTGCATGTGTCAAACCAGTTTGGCTGCTTTCAGAACCTTGTACATTCATGATCAGACTATCAAAGATTAATGTGGCAAGATTATTGCATTACCTATTGCATTAGGAAGTATTCTGTGTTTGTCAAAAATTGTTCAGTGAAACAGACATTGTTGGATAGTTGATACTGCATGTGTCAAACCAGTTTGGCTGCTTTCAGAACCTTGTACATTCATGATCAGACTTTCAAACATTAATGTGGCAAGATTATTGCATTACCTATTGCATTAGGAATATTCTGTGTGTGTCAAAAATTTTTCAGTGAGACAGACATTGTTGGATAGTTGATTCTGCATGTGTCAAACCAGTTTGGCTGCTTTCAGAACCTTGTACATTCATGAACAGACTTTCAAACATAAATGTGGCAAGATTATTGCATTACCTATTGCATTAGGAATATTCTGTGTGTGTCAAAAATTGTTCACCGAGACAGACATTGTTGGATAGTTGATACTGCATGTGTCAAACCAGTTTGGCTGCTTTCTGAACCTTGTACATTCATGATCAGACTATCAAAGGTTAATGTGGCAAGATTATTGCATTACCATTACCTATTGCATTAGGAAGTATTCTGTGTGTGTCAAAAATTGTTCACCGAGACAGACATTGTTGGGTAGTTGATACTGCATGTGTCAAACCAGTTTGGCTGCTTTCAGAACCTTGTACATTCATGATCAGACTATCAAAGATTAATGTGGCAAGATTATTGCATTACCTATTGCAATAGGAAGTATTCTGTGTGTGTCAAAAAATGTTAAGTGAGACAGACATTGTTGGATAGTTGATACTGCATGTGTCAAACCAGTTTGGCTGCTTTCAGAACCTTGTACATTCATGATCAGACTAACAAAGTTTAATGTGGCAAGATTATTGCATTACCTATTGCATTAGGAAGTATTCTGTGTGTGTCAAAAATTGTTCAGTGAGACATACATTGTTGGATAGTTGATACTGCATGTGTCAAACCAGTTTGGCTGCTTTCAGAACCTTGTACATTCATGATCAGACTTTCAAACATTAATGTGGCAAGATTATTGCATTATCTATTGCATTAGGAATATTCTGTAATGTGTCAAAAAGAAAAATTTCTGAGACGAACATTGTTGGATGATTGATACTGCATGCGTCAAACAGAACGACCTTTTCAGAACCTTGTACATTCTTAATCAGACCCCTCAAAGATTAATGTGGCAAGATTATTTAGCACCTCCTGTGCATTAGGAGAAGTATTCTGATATTATCAAAAATTGTTCAGTGAGACAGACATTTGTTGGATAGTTATTCTGCATATGTCAAACTGGTTTGGCTCTTTCAGAACTTTACAACATTCATTAGACTTTCAAACATTAATGTGTGTGTGCATTACCTATTGCATTAGGAATATTCTTTGTGTCAAAATTTTTCGCAGAGACAGACATTGTTGGAGTGGTGATACTGCATGTGTGTCAAACCAGTTTGGCTGCTTTCAGAACCTTATGCATTCATGATCAGACTATCAAAGTTTAATGTGGCAAGATTATTGCATTACCTATTGCATTAGGAAGTATTCTGTGTGTGTCAAAAATTGTTCAGTGAGACAGACATTGTTGGATAGTTGATAATGCATGTGTCAAACCAGTTTTGCTGCTTTCAGAACCTTGTACATTCATTATCAGTCTATCATAGATTAATGTGGCAAGATTATTGCATTACCTATTGCATTAGGAACTATTCTGTGTGTATAAAAAATTGTTCACCGAGACAGACATTGTTGGGTAGTTGATACTGCATGTGTCAAACCAGTTTGGCTGCTTTCAGAACCTTGTACATTCATGATCAGACTATCAAAGATTAATGTGGCAAGATTATTGCATTACCTATTGTAATAGGAAGTATTCTGTGTGTGTCAAAAAATGTTAAGTGAGACAGACATTGTTGGATAGTTGATACTGCATGTGTCAAACCAGTTTGGCTGCTTTCAGAACCTTGTACATTCATGATCAGACTATCAAAGTTTAATGTGGCAAGATTATTGCATTACCTATTGCATTAGGAATATTCTGTGTGTGTCAAAAATTGTTCAGTGAGACAGACATTGTTGGATAGTTGATACTGCATGTGTCAAACCAGTTTGGCTGCTTTCAGAACCTTGTACATTCATGATCAGACTATCAAAGTTTAATGTGGCAAGATTATTGCATTACCTATTGCATTAGGAAGTATTCTGTGTGTGTCAAAAATTGTTCAGTGAGACAGACATTGTTGGATAGTTGATACAGCATGTGTCAAACCAGTTTGGCTGCTTTCAGAACCTTGTACATTCATGATCAGACTTTCAAACATTAATGTGGCAAGATTATTGTATTATCTATTGCATTAGGAATATTCTGTGTGTGTCAAAAAAATTTCACCGAGACAGACAATGTTGGATAGTTGATACTGCATGTGTCAAACCAATGTGGCTGCTTTCAGAACCTTGTACATTCATGATCAGACTATCAAAGATTAATGTGGCAAGATTATTGCTTTACCTCCTATTGCATTAGGAAGTATTCTGTGTGTGTCAAAAATTGTTCAGTGAGACAGACGTTGTTGGATAGTTGATACTGCATGTGTCAAACCAGTTTGGCTGCTTTCAGAACTTTGTACATTCATGATCAGACTTTCAAACATTAATGTGGCAAGATTATTGCATTACCTATTGCATTAGGAATATTCTTTGTGTGTCAAAAATTTTTCACCGAGACAGACATTGTTGGGTAGTTGATACTGCATGTGTCAAACCAGTTTGGCTGCTTTCAGAACTTTGTACATTCATGATCAGACTATCAAAGTTTAATGTGGCAAGATTATTGCATTACCTATTGCATTAGGAATATTCTGTGTGTGTTAAAAATTGTTCACCGAGACAGACATTGTTGGATAGTTGATACTGCATGTGTCAAACCAGTTTGGCTGCTTTCAGAACCTTGTAGATTCATGATCAGACTTTCAAACATTAATGTGGCAAGATTATTGCATTACCTATTGCATTAGGAATATTCTGTGTGTGTCAAAAATTGTTCACCGAGACAGACATTGTTGGGTATTTGATACTGCATGTGTCAAACCAGTTTGGCTGCTTTCAGAACCTTGTACATTCATGATCAGACTATCAAAGATTAATGGGGCAAGATTATTGCATTACCTATTGCATTAGGAAGTATTCTGTGTGTATCAAAAATTGTTCAGTGAGACAGACATTGTTGGATAGTTGATACTGCATGTGTCAAACCAGTTTGGCTGCTTTCAGAACCTTGTACATTCATGATCAGACTTTCAAACATTAATGTGCCAAGATTATTGCATTACCTATTGCATTAGGAATATTCTGTGTGTGTCAAAAATTGTTCAGTGAGACAGACATTGTTGGATAGTTGATACTGCATGTGTCAAACCAGTTTGGCTGCTTTCAGAACCTTGTACATTCATGATCAGACTATCATAGATTAATGTGGCAAGATTATTGCATTACCTATTGCATTAGGAAATATTCTGTGTGTGTCAAAAATTGTTCAGTGAAACAGACATTGTTGGATAGTTGATACTGCATGTGTCAAACCAGTTTGGCTGCTTTCAGAACCTTGTACATTCATGATCAGACTTTCAAACATTAATGTGGCAAGATTATTGCATTACCTATTGCATTAGGAATATTCTGTGTGTGTCAAAATTTTTTCAGTGAGACAGACATTGTTGGATAGTTGATTCTGCATGTGTCAAACCAGTTTGGCTGCTTTCAGAACCTTGTACATTCATGAACAGACTTTCAAACATAAATGTGGCAAGATTATTGCATTACCTATTGCATTAGGAATATTCTGTGTGTGTCAAAATTTTTTCACCGAGACAGACATTGTTGGATAGTTGATACTGCATGTGTCAAACCAGTTTGGCTGCTTTCAGAACCTTGTACATTCATGATCAGACTATCAAAGATTAATGTGGCAAGATTATTGCATTACCTATTGCATTAGGAAGTATTCTGTGTGTGTCAAAAATTGTTCACCGAGACAGACATTGTTGGGTAGTTGATACTGCATGTGTCAAACCAGTTTGGCTGCTTTCAGAACCTTGTACATTCATGATCAGACTATCAAAGATTAATGTGGCAAGATTATTGCATTACCTATTGCAATAGGAAGTATTCTGTGTGTGTCAAAAAATGTTAAGTGAGACAGACATTGTTGGATAGTTGATACTGCATGTGTCAAACCAGTTTGGCTGCTTTCAGAACCTTGTACATTCATGATCAGACTATCAAAGTTTAATGTGGCAAGATTATTGCATTACCTATTGCATTAGGAAGTATTCTGTGTGTGTCAAAAATTGTTCAGTGAGACATACATTGTTGGATAGTTGATACTGCATGTGTCAAACCAGTTTGGCTGCTTTCAGAACCTTGTACATTCATGATCAGACTTTCAAACATAATGTGGCAAGATTATTGCATTATCTATTGCATTAGGAATATTCTGTGTGTGTCAAAAAAATTTCACCGAGACAGACATTGTTGGATAGTTGATACTGCATGCGTCAAACCAATTTGGCTGCTTTCAGAACCTTGTACATTCATAATCAGACTATCAAAGATTAATGTGGCAAGATTATTGCTTTACCTCCTATTGCATTAGGAAGTATTCTGAGTGTGTCAAAAATTGTTCAGTGAGACAGACATTGTTGGATAGTTGATACTGCATATGTCAAACCAGTTTGGCTGCTTTCAGAACTTTGTACATTCATGATCAGACTTTCAAACATTAATGTGGCAAGATTATTGCATTACCTATTGCATTAGGAATATTCTTTGTGTGTCAAAATTTTTTCACCGAGACAGACATTGTTGGGTAGTTGATACTGCATGTGTCAAACCAGTTTGGCTGCTTTCAGAACCTTGTACATTCATGATCAGACTATCAAAGTTTAATGTGGCAAGATTATTGCATTACCTATTGCATTAGGAAGTATTCTGTGTGTGTCAAAAATTGTTCAGTGAGACAGACATTGTTGGATAGTTGATAATGCATGTGTCAAACCAGTTTGGCTGCTTTCAGAACCTTGTACATTCATTATCAGTCTATCATAGATTAATGTGGCAAGATTATTGCATTACCTATTGCATTAGGAACTATTCTGTGTGTATAAAAAATTGTTCACCGAGACAGACATTGTTGGGTAGTTGATACTGCATGTGTCAAACCAGTTTGGCTGCTTTCAGAACCTTGTACATTCATGATCAGACTATCAAAGATTAATGTGGCAAGATTATTGCATTACCTGTTGCATTAGGAAGTATTCTGTGCGTGTCAAAAATTGTTCAGTGAGACAGACATTGTTGGATAGTTGATACTGCATGTGTCAAACCAGTTTGGCTGCTTTCAGAACCTTGTACATTCATGATCAGACTATCAAAGTTTAATGTGGCAAGATTATTGCATTACCTATTGCATTAGGAAGTATTCTGTGTGTGTCAAAAATTGTTCAGTGAGACAGACATTGTTGGATAGTTGATACAGCATGTGTCAAACCAGTTTGGCTGCTTTCAGAACCTTGTACATTCATGATCAGACTTTCAAACATTAATGTGGCAAGATTATTGCATTATCTATTGCATTAGGAATATTCTGTGTGTGTCCAAAAAATTTCACCGAGACAGACATTGTTGGATAGTTGATACTGCATGTGTCAAACCAATTTGGCTGCTTTCAGAACCTTGTACATTCATGATCAGACTATCAAAGATTAATGTGGCAAGATTATTGCTTTACCTCCTATTGCATTAGGAAGTATTCTGTGTGTGTCAAAAATTGTTCAGTGAAACAGACATTGTTGGATAGTTGATACTGCATGTGTCAAACCAGTTTGGCTGCTTTCAGAACCTTGTACATTCATGATCAGTCTATCATAGATTAATGTGGCAAGATTATTGCATTACCTATTGCATTAGGAAGTATTCTGTGTGTATCAAAAATTGTTCAGTGAAACAGACATTGTTGGATAGTTGATACTGCATGTGTCAAACCAGTTTGGCTGCTTTCAGAACCTTGTACATTCATGATCAGACTTTCAAACATTAATGTGGCAAGATTATTGCATTATCTATTGCATTAGGAATATTCTGTGTGTGTCAAAAATTGTTCAGTGAGACAGACATTGTTGGATAGTTGATACTGCATGTGTCAAACCAGTTTGGCTGCTTTCAGAATCTTGTACATTCATGATCAGACTATCAAAGATTAATGTGGCAAGATTATTGCATTACCTATTGCATTAGGAAGTATTCTGTGTTTGTCAAAAATTGTTCAGTGAAACAGACATTGTTGGATAGTTGATACTGCATGTGTCAAACCAGTTTGGCTGCTTTCAGAACCTTGTACATTCATGATCAGACTTTCAAACATTAATGTGGCAAGATTATTGCATTACCTATTGCATTAGGAATATTCTGTGTGTGTCAAAAATTGTTCAGTGAGACAGACATTGTTGGATAGTTGATACTGCATGTGTCAAACCAGATTGGCTGCTTTCAGAACCTTGTACATTCATGAACAGACTTTCAAACATAAATGTGGCAAGATTATTGCATTACCTATTGCATTAGGAATATTCTGTGTGTGTCAAAAATTGTTCACCGAGACAGACATTGTTGGATAGTTGATACTGCATGTGTCAAACCAGTTTGGCTGCTTTCAGAACCTTGTACATTCATGATCAGACTATCAAAGGTTAATGTGGCAAGATTATTGCATTACCTATTGTATTAGGAAGTATTCTCTTTGTGTCAAAAATTGTTCACCGAGACAGACATTGTTGGGTAGTTGATACTGCATGTGTCAAACCAGTTTGGCTGCTTTCAGAACCTTGTACATTCATGATCAGACTATCAACGATTAATGTGGCAAGATTATTGCATTACCTATTGTAATAGGAAGTATTCTGTGTGTGTCAAAAAATGTTAAGTGAGACAGACATTGTTGGATAGTTGATACTGCATGTGTCAAACCAGTTTGGCTGCTTTCAGAACCTTGTACATTCATGATCAGACTATCAAAGTTTAATGTGGCAAGATTATTGCATTACCTATTGCTTTAGGAATATTCTGTGTGTGTCAAAAATTGTTCAGTGACACAGACATTGTTGGATAGTTGATACTGCATGTGTCAAACCAGTTTGGCTGCTTTCAGAACCTTGTACATTCATGATCAGACTATCAAAGTTTAATGTGGCAAGATTATTGCATTACCTATTGCATTAGGAAGTATTCTGTGTGTGTCAAAAATTGTTCAGTGAGACAGACATTGTTGGATAGTTGATACAGCATGTGTCAAACCAGTTTGGCTGCTTTCAGAACCTTGTACATTCATGATCAGACTTTCAAACATTAATGTGGCAAGATTATTGCATTATCTATTGCATTAGGAATATTCTGTGTGTCCAAAAAATTTCACCGAGACAGACATTGTTGGATAGTTGATACTGCATGTGTCAAACCAATTTGGCTGCTTTCAGAACCTTGTACATTCATGATCAGACTATCAAAGATTAATGTGGCAAGATTATTGCTTTACCTCCTATTGCATTAGGAAGTATTCTGTGTGTGTCAAAAATTGTTCAGTGAGACAGACATTGTTGGATAGTTGATACTGCATGTGTCAAACCAGTTTGGCTGCTTTCAGAACTTTGTACATTCATGATCAGACTTTCAAACATTAATGTGGAAAGATTATTGCATTACCTATTGCATTAGGAATATTCTTTGTGTGTCAAAAATTGTTCACCGAGACAGACATTGTTGGGTAGTTGATACTGCATGTGTCAAACCAGTTTGGCTGCTTTCAGAACTTTGTACATTCATGATCAGACTATCAAAGTTTAATGTGGCAAGATTATTGCATTACCTATTGCATTAGGAATATTCTGTGTGTGTTAAAAATTGTTCACCGAGACAGACATTGTTGGATAGTTGATACTGCATGTGTCAAACCAGTTTGGCTGCTTTCAGAACCTTGTACATTCATGATCAGACTTTCAAACATTAATGTGGCAAGATTATTGCATTACCTATTGCATTAGGAATATTCTGTGTGTGTCAAAAATTGTTCACCGAGACAGACATTGTTGGGTATTTGATACTGCATGTGTCAAACCAGTTTGGCTGCTTTCAGAACCTTGTACATTCATGATCAGACTATCAAAGATTAATGGGGCAAGATTATTGCATTACCTATTGCATTAGGAAGTATTCTGTGTGTATCAAAAATTGTTCAGTGAGACAGACATTGTTGGATAGTTGATACTGCATGTGTCAAACCAGTTTGGCTGCTTTCAGAACCTTGTACATTCATGATCAGACTTTCAAACATTAATGTGCCAAGATTATTGCATTACCTATTGCATTAGGAATATTCTGTGTGTGTCAAAAATTGTTCAGTGAGACAGACATTGTTGGATAGTTGATACTGCATGTGTCAAACCAGTTTGGCTGCTTTCAGAACCTTGTACATTCATGATCAGACTATCATAGATTAATGTGGCAAGATTATTGCATTACCTATTGCATTAGGAAGTATTCTGTGTGTGTCAAAAATTGTTCAGTGAAACAGACATTGTTGGATAGTTGATACTGCATGTGTCAAACCAGTTTGGCTGCTTTCAGAACCTTGTACATTCATGATCAGACTTTCAAACATTAATGTGGCAAGATTATTGCATTACCTATTGCATTAGGAATATTCTGTGTGTGTCAAAATTTTTTCAGTGAGACAGACATTGTTGGATAGTTGATTCTGCATGTGTCAAACCAGTTTGGCTGCTTTCAGGACCTTGTACATTCATGAACAGACTTTCAAACATAAATGTGGCAAGATTATTGCATTACCTATTGCATTAGGAATATTCTGTGTGTGTCAAAAATTGTTCACCGAGACAGACATTGTTGGATAGTTGATACTGCATGTGTCAAACCAGTTTGGCTAAGCTTTCAGAACCTTGTACATTCATGATCAGACTATCAAAGATTAATGGCAAGATTATTGCATTTACCCCATTGCATTAGGAAGCACATGCAACAAAATTGTTCACCGAGACAGACATTGTTGGTAGTTGATACTGCATGTGTCAACCAGTTTGGCTGCTTTCAGAACCTTACATTCATGATCAGACTATCAAAGATTAATGTGGCAAGATTATTGCATTACCTATTGCATTAGGAAGTATTCTGTGTGTGTCAAAAAATGTTAAGTGAGACAGACATTGTTGGTTAGTTGATACTGCATGTGTCAAACCAGTTTGGCTGCTTTCAGAACCTTGTACATTCATGATCAGACTATCAAAGTTTAATGTGGCAAGATTATTGCATTACCTATTGCATTAGGAAGTATTCTGTGTGTGTCAAAAATTGTTCAGTGAGACATACATTGTTGGATAGTTGATACTGCATGTGTCAAACCAGTTTGGCTGCTTTCAGAACCTTGTACATTCATGATCAGACTTTCAAACATTAATGTCGCAAGATTATTGCATTATCTATTGCATTAGGAATATTCTGTGTGTGTCAAAATTTTTTCACCGAGAAAGACATTGTTGGATAGTTGATACTGCATGTGTCAAACCAATGTGGCTGCTTTCAGAACCTTGTACATTCATAATCAGACTATCAAAGATTAATGTGGCAAGATTATTGCTTTACCTCCTATTGCATTAGGAAGTATTCTGAGTGTGTCAAAAATTGTTCAGTGAGACAGACATTGTTGGATAGTTGATACTGCATGTGTCAAACCAGTTTGGCTGCTTTCAGAACTTTGTACATTCATGATCAGACTTTCAAACATTAATGTGGCAAGATTATTGCAATACCTATTGCATTAGGAATATTCTTTGAATGTCAAAATTTTTTCACCGAGACAGACATTGTTGGGTAGTTGATACTGCATGTGTCAAACCAGTTTGGCTGCTTTCAGAACCTTGTACATTCATGATCAGACTATCAAAGTTTAATGTGGCAAGGTTATTGCATTACCTATTGCATTAGGAAGTATTCTGTGTGTATAAAAAATTGTTCAGTGAAACAGACATTGTTGGATAGTTGATACTGCATGTGTCAAACCAGTTTGGCAGCTTTCAGAACCTTGTACATTCATGATCAGACTTTCAAACATTAATGTGGCAAGATTATTGCATTACCTATTGCATTAGGAATATTCTGTGTGTGTCAAAAATTGTTCAGTGAGACAGACATTGTTGGATAGTTGATACTGCATGTGTCAAACCAGTTTGGCTGCTTTCAGAACCTTGTACATTCATGATCAGACTATCAAAGATTAATGTGGCAAGATTATTGCATTACCTATTGCATTAGGAAGTATTCTGTGTGTGTCAAAAATTGTTCACCGAGACAGACATTGTTGGGTAGTTGATACTGCATGTGTCAAACCAGTTTGGCTGCTTTCAGAACCTTGTACATTCATGATCAGACTATCAAAGATTAATGTGGCAAAATTATTGCATTACCTGTTGCATTAGGAAGTATTCTGTGTGTGTCAAAAATTGTTCAGTGAGACAGACATTGTTGGATAGTTGATACTGCATGTGTCAAACCAGTTTGGCTGCTTTCAGAACCTTGTACATTCATGATCAGACTATCAAAGTTTAATGTGGCAAGATTATTGCATTACCTATTGCATTAGGAAGTATTCTGTGTGTGTCAAAAATTGTTCAGTGAGACAGACATTGCTGGATAGTTGATACAGCATGTGTCAAACCAGTTTGGCTGCTTTCAGAACCTTGTACATTCATGATCAGACTTTCAAACATTAATGTGGCAAGATTATTGCATTATCTATTGCATTAGGAATATTCTGTGTGTGTCAAAAAAATTTCACCGAGACAGACATTGTTGGATAGTTGATACTGCATGTGTCAAACCAATTTGGCTGCTTTCAGAACCTTGTACATTCATGATCAGACTATCAAAGATTAATGTGGCAAGATTATTGCTTTACCTCCTATTGCATTAGGAAGTATTCTGTGTGTGTCAAAAATTGTTCAGTGAAACAGACATTGTTGGATAGTTGATACTGCATGTGTCAAACCAGTTTGGCTGCTTTCAGAACCTTGTACATTCATGATCAGACTTTCAAACATTAATGTGGCAAGATTATTGCATTATCTATTGCATTAGGAATATTCTGTGTGTGTCAAACAATTTTCACCGAGACAGACATTGTTGGATAGTTGATACTGCATGTGTCAAACCAATTTGGCTGCTTTCAGAACCTTGTACATTCATGATCAGACTATCAAAGATTAATGTGGCAAGATTATTGCTTTACCTACTATTGCATTAGGAAGTATTCTGTGTGTGTCAAAAATTGTTCACCGAGACAGACATTGTTGGATAGTTGATACTGCATGTGTCAAACCAGTTTGGCTGCTTTCAGAACCTTGTACATTCATGATCAGACTATCAAAGGTTAATGTGGCAAGATTATTGCATTACCTATTGTATTAGGAAGTATTCTGTGTGTGTCAAAAATTGTTCACCGAGACAGACATTGTTGGGTAGTTGATACTGCATGTGTCAAACCAGTTTGACTGCTTTCAGAACCTTGTACATTCATGATCAGACTATCAAAGATTAATGTGGCAAGATTATTGCATTACCTATTGTAATAGGAAGTATTCTGTGTGTGTCAAAAAATGTTAAGTGAGACAGACATTGTTGGATAGTTGATACTGCATGTGTCAAACCAGTTTGGCTGCTTTCAGAACCTTGTACATTCGTGATCAGACTATCAAAGTTTAATGTGGCAAGATTATTGCATTACCTATTGCATTAGGAATATTCTGTGTGTGTCAAAAATTGTTCAGTGAGACAGACAGTGTTGGATAGTTGATACTGCATGTGTCAAACCAGTTTGGCTGCTTTCAGAACCTTGTACATTCATGATCAGACTATCAAAGTTTAATGTGGCAAGATTATTGCATTACCTATTGCATCAGGAAGTATTCTGTGTGTGTCAAAAATTGTTCAGTGAGACAGACATTGTTGGATAGTTGATACAGCATGTGTCAAACCAGTTTGGCTGCTTTCAGAACCTTGTACATTCATGATCAGACTTTCAAACATTAATGTGGCAAGATTATTGCATTATCTATTGCATTAGGAATATTCTGTGTGTGTCAAAAAAATTTCACCGAGACAGACATTGTTGGATAGTTGATACTGCATGTGTCAAACCAATTTGGCTGCTTTCAGAACCTTGTACATTCATGATCAGACTATCAAAGATTAATGTGGCAAGATTATTGCTTTACCTCCTATTGCATTAGGAAGTATTCTGTGTGTGTCAAAAATTGTTCAG
>JAHLWY010002166.1:0-13294 GCA_020002185.1 Paraescarpia echinospica
CAGAAGGTTGGGACTCTGACAGTGTCCCGTCACCCCCATACACATATAACATATAGACGGAAGGTTGGGACTCTGACAGTGTCCAGTCACCCTCATACACATATAACATATAGACGGGAGTTTGGGACTCTGACAATATCCTGTCATCCCCATACACATATAACATATATACAGAAGGTTGGGACTCTGACAGTGTCCATTTACACCCATACACATATAAACGGAAGGTTGGGACTCCGACAGTGTCCAGTCACCCCCATACACATATCACATATAGACAGAATGTTGGGACTCTGACAGGGTCCTGTCACCCCCATACACATATAACATATAGACAGAAGGTTGGGACTCTGACAGTGTCCAGTTATCCCCATACACAAATAACATATAGACGGAAGGTTGGGACTCTAACAGTGTCCAGTTACCCCCATACAAATATAACATATAGACAGAAGTTTGGGACTCTGACAGTGTCCAGTCTCCCACATACACATATAACATATAGACAGAAGGTTGGGACTCTGACAGTGTCCAGTCTCCCCCATACACATATAGACAGAAGGTTGGGACTCTGACTGTGTCCAATCTCCCACATACACATATAACATATAGACAGAAGGTTGGGACTCCGACAGTGTCCAGTCACCCCCATACACATATAACATATAGACAGAAGGTTGGGACTAAGACAGTGTCCAGTTACCCCCATACACATATAACATAGAGACGGAAGTTTGGGACTCTGACAGTGTCCAGTCACCCGCATACACATATAACATAGAGACGGAAGGTTGGGACTCTGACAGTGTCCAGTCTCCCCCATACACATATAACATATAGACAGAAGGTTGGGAATCTGACAGTGTCCAGTCACCCCCATACACATATAACATATAGACGGAAGGTTGGGACTCCGACAGTGTCCAGTCACCCCCATACACATATAAAATATAGACGGAAGGTTGGGACTCTGGCAGTGTCCAGTCTCCCACATAAACATATAACATATAGACAGAAGGTTGGGACTCTGACAATGTCCAGTCTCCCCCATACACATATAGAGAGAAGGTAGGGACTCTGACAGTGTCCAGTCACCCCTATACACATATAACATATAGACGGAAGGTTGGGACTCCGACAGTGTCCAGTCACCCCCATACACATATAAAATATAGACGGTAGGTTGGGACTCTGACAGTGTCCAGTCACCCCCATACACATATAACATATAGACAGAAGGTAGGGACTCTGACAGGGTCCAGTCACCCCCATACACATATAACATATAGACAGAAGGTAGGGACTCTGACAGGGTCCAGTCACCCCCATACACATATAACATAGAGACGGAAGGTTGGGACCCTGACAGGGTTCAATCACCCCCATACACATATAACATATAGACAGAAGGTTGGGACTCTGACAGTGTCCAGTCACCCCCATACACATATAACATATAGACGGAAGGTTGGGACTCTGACAGTGTCCAGTCACCCCCATACACATATAACATATAGACGGAAGGTTGGGACTCTGACAGGTTCCAGTCACCCCCATACATATATAACATATAGAGAGAAGGCTGGGACTCTGACAGGGTCCAGTCTCCCCCATACAAATATAACATATAGACGGAAGGTTGGGACTCTGAGAGTATCCAGTTACACCCATACACATATAACATAGAGACGGAAGGTTGGGACTCTGACAGGGTTCAATCACCCCCATACACATATCACATATAGACAGAAGGTTGGGACTCTGTCAGTGTCCAGTCACCCCCATACACATATAACATATAGACGGAAGGTTGGGACTCTGACAGTGTCCAGTCACCCTCATACACATATAACATATAGACGGAAGTTTGGAACTCTGACAATATCCTGTCATCCCCATACACATATAACATATAAACAGAAGGTTGGGACTCTGACAGTGTCCATTTACACCCATACACATATAAACGGAAGGTTGGGACTCCGAGAGTGTCCAGTCACCCCCATACACATATAACATATAGACAGAAGGTTGGGACTCTCACAGTGTTCAGTCACCCCCATACACGTATAACATATAGACAGAAGGTTGGAAATCTGACAGGGTCCAGTCACCCCCATACACATATAACATAGAGACTGAAGGTTGGGACTCTGACAGGTTTCAATCACCCCCATACACATATAACATATAGACAGAAGGTTGGGACTCTGACAGTGTCCAGTCACCCCCATACACATATAACATATAGACGGAAGGTTGGGACTCCGACAGTGTCCAGTCACCCCCATACACATATAAAATATAGACGGATGGTTGGGACTCTCGCAGTGTCCAGTCTCCCCCATACACATATAACATATAGACAGAAGGTTGGGACTCTGACAGTGTCCAGTCTACCCCATACACATATAACATATAGACAGAAGGTTGGGACTCTGTCAGTGTCCAGTCACCCCCATACACATATAACATATAGACGGAAGGTTGGGACTCTGACAGTGTCCAGTCACCCCCATACACATATAACATATAGACGGAAGGTTGGGACTCTGACTGTCCAGTCACCCTCATACACATATAACATATAGACGGAAGTTTGGAACTCTGACAATATCCTGTCATCCCCATACACATATAACATATAAACAGAAGGTTGGGACTCTGACAGTGTCCATTTACACCCATACACATATAAACGGAAGGTTGGGACTCCGACAGTGTCCAGTCACCCCCATACACATATCACATATAGACAGAATGTTGGGACTCTGACAGGGTCCAGTCACCCCCATACACATATCACATATAGACAGAAGGTTGGGACTCTGACAGTGTCCAGTTATCCCCATACACAAATAACATATAGACGGAAGGTTGGGACTCTAACAGTGTCCAGTTACCCCCATACAAATATAACATATAGACAGAAGTTTGGGACTCTGACAGTGTCCAGTCTCCCCCATACACATATAGACAGAAGGTTGGGACTCTGACTGTGTCCAGTCACCCCCATACCAATATAACATATAGACGGAAGGTTGGGACTCCGACAGTGTCCAGTCACCCCCATACACATATAAAATATAGACGGAAGGTTGGGACTCTGGCAGTGCCCAGTCTCCCCCATACACATATAACATATAGACAGAAGGTTGGGACTTTGACAGTGTCCAGTCTCCCCCATACACAGATAACATATATACAGAAGGTTGGGACTCTGACAGTGTCCAGTCACCCCCATACACATATAACATATAGACGGAAGTTTGGGACTCTGACAGTGTACACATATAACATGTAGACAGAAGGTTGGGACGCTGACAGTGTCCAGTCACCCCCATACACATATAACATATAAACAGAAGGTTGGGACTATGACAGTGTCCAGTTACCCCCATACACATATAACATAGAGACGGAAGGTTGGGACTCTGACAGTGTCCAGTCACCCCCATACACATATAACATATAGACGGAAGGTTGGGACTCTGACAGTGTCCAGTCTCCCCCATACACATATAACATATAGACAGAAGGTTGGGACTCTGACAGTGTCCAGTCTCCCCCATACATATAGACAGAAGGTTGGGACTCTGACAGTGTCCAGTCAACCCCATACACATATAACATATAGACAGAAGGTTGGGACTTTGACAGTGTCCAGTCTCCCCCATACATATAGACAGAAGGTTGGGACTCTGACAGTGTCCAGTCTCCCCCATACATATAGACAGAAGGTTGGGACTCTGACAGTGTCCAGTCAACCCCATACACATATAACATATAGACAGAAGGTTGGGACTCTGACAGGGTCCAGAGACGGAAGGTTGGGACTCTGACACGGTTCAATCACCCCCATACACATATCACATATAGACAGAAGGTTGGGACTCTGTCAGTGTCCAGTCACCCCCATACACATATAACATATAGACGGAAGGTTGGGACTCTGACAGTGTCCAGTCACCCCCATACACATATAACATATAGACGGAAGGTTGGGACTCTGACAGTGTCCAGTCACCCTCATACACATATAACATATAGACGGAAGTTTGGAACTCTGACAATATCCTGTCATCCCCATACACATATAACATATAAACAGAAGGTTGGGACTCTGACAGTGTCCATTTACACCCATACACATATAAACGGAAGGTTGGGACTCCGACAGTGTCCAGTCACCCCCATACACATATCACATTTAGACAGAATGTTGGGACTCTGACAGGGTCCAGTCACCCCCATACACATATCACATATAGACAGAAGGTTGGGACTCTGACAGTGTCCAGTTATCCCCATACACAAATAACATATAGACGGAAGGTTGGGACTCTAACAGTGTCCAGTTACCCCCATACAAATATAACATATAGACAGAAGTTTGGGACTCTGACAGTGTCCAGTCTCCCCCATACACATATAGACAGAAGGTTGGGACTCTGACTGTGTCCAGTCACCCCCATACCAATATAACATATAGACGGAAGGTTGGGACTCCGACAGTGTCCAGTCACCCCCATACACATATAAAATATAGACGGAAGGTTGGGACTCTGGCAGTGCCCAGTCTCCCCCATACACATATAACATATAGACAGAAGGTTGGGACTTTGACAGTGTCCAGTCTCCCCCATACACAGATAACATATATACAGAAGGTTGGGACTCTGACAGTGTCCAGTCACCCCCATACACATATAACATATAGACGGAAGTTTGGGACTCTGACAGTGTACATATATAACATGTAGACAGAAGGTTGGGACGCTGACAGTGTCCAGTCACCCCCATACACATATAACATATAAACAGAAGGTTGGGACTATGACAGTGTCCAGTTACCCCCATACACATATAACATAGAGACGGAAGGTTGGGACTCTGACAGTGTCCTGTCACCCGCATACACATATAACATAGAGACGGAAGGTTGGGACTCTGACAGTGTCCAGTCTCCCCCATACACATATAACATATAGACAGAAGGTTGGGAATCTGACAGTGTCCAGTCACCCCCATACACATATAGACAGAAGGTTGGGACTCTGACAGTGTCCAGTCTCCCCCATACACATATAGACAGAAGGTAGGGACTCTGACAGTGTCCAGTCACCCCCATACACATATAACATATAGACGGAAGGTTGGGACTCCGACAGTGTCCAGTCACCCCCATACACATATAAAATATAGACGGTAGGTTGGGACTCTGACAGTGTCCAGTCTCCCCCATACACATATAACATATAGACAGAATGTTGGGACTCTGACAGTGTCCAGTCACCCCCATACACATATAACATATAGACAGAAGTTAGGGACTCTGACAGGGTCCAGTCACCCCCATACACATATAACATAGAGACGGAAGGTTGGGACTCTGACAGGGTTCAATCACCCCCATACACATATAACATATAGACAGAAGGTTGGGACTCTGTCAGTGTCCAGTCACCCCCATACACATATAACATATAGACGGAAGGTTGGGTCTCTGGCAGTGTCCAGTCTCCAACATACACATATAACATATAGACAGAAGGTTGGGACTCTGACAGTGTCCAGTCTCCCCCATACACATATAGACAGAAGGTAGGGACTCTGACAGTGTCCAGTCAACTCCATACACATATAACATATAGACGGAAGGTTGGGACTCCGACAGTGTCCAGTCACCCCCATTAACATATAAAATATAGACGGAAGGTTGGGACTCTGACAGTGTCCAGTCTCCCCCATACACATATAACATATAGACAGAAGGTTGGTACTCTGACTGTGTCCAGTTACCCCCATACACATATAACATATAGATGGAAGGTTGTGACTCTGACAGGTCCCAGTCACCCGCATACACATATAGACGGAAGGTTGGGACTCTGACAGTGTCCATTTCCCCCCCATACACATATAACATATAGACAGAAGGTTGGGACTCTGACAGTGTCCCGTCACCCCCATACACATATAACATATAGACGGAAGGTTGGGACTCTGACAGTGTCCAGTCACCCTCATACACATATAACATATAGACGGAAGTTTGGGACTCTGACAATATCCTGTCATCCCCATACACATATAACATATATACAGAAGGTTGGGACTCTGACAGTGTCCATTTACACCCATACACATATAAACGGAAGGTTGGGACTCCGACAGTGTCCAGTCACCCCCATACACATATCACATATAGACAGAATGTTGGGACTCTGACAGGGTCCTGTCACCCCCATACACATATAACATATAGACAGAAGGTTGGGACTCTGACAGTGTCCAGTTATCCCCATACACAAATAACATATAGACGGAAGGTTGGGACTCTAACAGTGTCCAGTTACCCCCATACAAATATAACATATAGACAGAAGTTTGGGACTCTGACAGTGTCCAGTCTCCCCCATACACATATAGACAGAAGGTTGGGACTCTGACTGTGTCCAGTCTCCCCCATACACATATAGACAGAAGGTTGGGACTCTGACTGTGTCCAATCTCCCACATACACATATAATATATAGACAGAAGGTTGGGACTCCGACAGTGTCCAGTCACCCCCATACACATATAACATATAGACAGAAGGTTGGGACTAAGACAGTGTCCAGTTACCCCCATACACATATAACATAGAGACGGAAGTTTGGGACTCTGACAGTGTCCAGTCACCCGCATACACATATAACATAGAGACGGAAGGTTGGGACTCTGACAGTGTCCAGTCTCCCCCATACACATATAACATATAGACAGAAGGTTGGGAATCTGACAGTGTCCATTCACCCCCATACACATATAACATATAGACGGAAGGTTGGGACTCCGACAGTGTCCAGTCACCCCCATACACATATAAAATATAGACGGAAGGTTGGGACTCTGGCAGTGTCCAGTCTCCCACATAAACATATAACATATAGACAGAAGGTTGGGCTCTGACAATGTCCAGTCTCCCCCATACACATATAGACAGAAGGTAGGGACTCTGACAGTGTCCAGTCACCCCTATACACATATAACATATAGACGGAAGGTTGGGACTCCGACAGTGTCCAGTCACCCCCATACACATATAAAATATAGACGGTAGGTTGGGACTCTGACAGTGTCCAGTCACCCCCATACACATATAACATATAGACAGAAGGTAGGGACTCTGACAGGGTCCAGTCACCCCCATACACATATAACATATAGACAGAAGGTAGGGACTCTGACAGGGTCCAGTCACCCCCATACACATATAACATAGAGACGGAAGGTTGGGACCCTGACAGGGTTCAATCACCCCCATACACATATAACATATAGACAGAAGGTTGGGACTCTGTCAGTGTCCAGTCACCCCCATACACATATAAAATATAGACGGTAGGTTGGGACTCTGACAGTGTCCAGTCTCCCCCATACACATATAACATATAGACAGAATGTTGGGACTCTGACAGTGTCCAGTCACCCCCATGCACATATAACATATAGACAGAAGGTAGGGACTCTGTCAGGGTCCAGTCACCCCCATACACATATAACATAGAGACGGAAGGTTGGGACTCTGACAGGGTTCAATCACCCCCATACACATATCACATATAGACAGAAGGTTGGGACTCTGTCAGTGTCCAGTCACCCCCATACACATATAACATATAGACGGAAGGTTGGGACTCTGACAGTGTCCAGTCACCCCCATACACATATAACATATAGACGGAAGGTTGGGACTCTGACAGTGTCCAGTCACCCTCATACACATATAACATATAGACGGAAGTTTGGAACTCTGACAATATCCTGTCATCCCCATACACATATAACATATAAACAGAAGGTTGGGACTCTGACAGTGTCCATTTACACCCATACACATATAAACGGAAGGTTGGGACTCCGACAGTGTCCAGTCACCCCCATACACATATCACATATAGACAGAATGTTGGGACTCTGACAGGGTCCAGTCACCCCCATACACATATCACATATAGACAGAAGGTTGGGACTCTGACAGTGTCCAGTTATCCCCATACACAAATAACATATAGACGGAAGGTTGGGACTCTAACAGTGTCCAGTTACCCCCATACAAATATAACATATAGACAGAAGTTTGGGACTCTGACAGTGTCCAGTCTCCCCCATACACATATAGACAGAAGGTTGGGACTCTGACTGTGTCCAGTCTCCCCCATACACATATAGACAGAAGGTTGGGACTCTGACTGTGTCCAATCTCCCACATACACATATAATATATAGACAGAAGGTTGGGACTCCGACAGTGTCCAGTCACCCCCATACACATATAACATATAGACAGAAGGTTGGGACTAAGACAGTGTCCAGTTACCCCCATACACATATAACATAGAGACGGAAGTTTGGGACTCTGACAGTGTCCAGTCACCCGCATACACATATAACATAGAGACGGAAGGTTGGGACTCTGACAGTGTCCAGTCTCCCCCATACACATATAACATATAGACAGAAGGTTGGGAATCTGACAGTGTCCAGTCACCCCCATACACATATAACATATAGACGGAAGGTTGGGACTCCGACAGTGTCCAGTCACCCCCATACACATATAAAATATAGACGGAAGGTTGGGACTCTGACAGTGTCAGTCACCCCCATACACATATAACATATAGACAGAAGGTTGGGACTCTGACAGTGTCCAGTCTCCCCCATACACATATAGACAGAAGGTAGGGACTCTGACAGTGTCCAGTCACCCCCATACACATATAACATATAGACGGAAGGTTGGGACTCTGACAGTGTCCAGTCACCCCCATACACATATAAAATATAGACGGTAGGTTGGGACTCTGACAGTGTCCAGTCTCCCCCATACACATATAACATATAGACAGAATGTTGGGACTCTGACAGTGTCCAGTCACCCCCATACACATATAACATATAGACAGAAGGTAGGGACTCTGACAGGGTCCAGTCACCCCCATACACATATAACATAGAGACGGAAGGTTGGGACCCTGACAGGGTTCAATCACCCCCATACACATATAACATATAGACAGAAGGTTGGGACTCTGTCAGTGTCCAGTCACCCCCATACACATATAAAATATAGACGGTAGGTTGGGACTCTGACAGTGTCCAGTCTCCCCCATACACATATAACATATAGACAGAATGTTGGGACTCTGACAGTGTCCAGTCACCCCCATACACATATAACATATAGACAGAAGGTAGGGACTCTGTCAGGGTCCAGTCACCCCCATACACATATAACATAGAGACGGAAGGTTGGGACTCTGACAGGGTTCAATCACCCCCATACACATATCACATATAGACAGAAGGTTGGGACTCTGTCAGTGTCCAGTCACCCCCATACACATATAACATATAGACGGAAGGTTGGGACTCTGACAGTGTCCAGTCACCCCCATACACATATAACATATAGACGGAAGTTGGGACTCTGACAGTGTCCAGTCACCCTCATACACATATAACATATAGACGGAAGTTTGGAACTCTGACAATATCCTGTCATCCCCATACACATATAACATATAAACAGAAGGTTGGGACTCTGACAGTGTCCATTTACACCCATACACATATAAACGGAAGGTTGGGACTCCGACAGTGTCCAGTCACCCCCATACACATATCACATATAGACAGAATGTTGGGACTCTGACAGGGTCCAGTCACCCCCATACACATATCACATATAGACAGAAGGTTGGGACTCTGACAGTGTCCAGTTATCCCCATACACAAATAACATATAGACGGAAGGTTGGGACTCTAACAGTGTCCAGTTACCCCCATACAAATATAACATATAGACAGAAGTTTGGGACTCTGACAGTGTCCAGTCTCCCCCATACACATATAGACAGAAGGTTGGGACTCTGACTGTGTCCAGTCTCCCCCATACACATATAGACAGAAGGTTGGGACTCTGACTGTGTCCAATCTCCCACATACACATATAATATATAGACAGAAGGTTGGGACTCCGACAGTGTCCAGTCACCCCCATACACATATAACATATAGACAGAAGGTTGGGACTAAGACAGTGTCCAGTTACCCCCATACACATATAACATAGAGACGGAAGTTTGGGACTCTGACAGTGTCCAGTCACCCGCATACACATATAACATAGAGACGGAAGGTTGGGACTCTGACAGTGTCCAGTCTCCCCCATACACATATAACATATAGACAGAAGGTTGGGAATCTGACAGTGTCCATTCACCCCCATACACATATAACATATAGACGGAAGGTTGGGACTCCGACAGTGTCCAGTCACCCCCATACACATATAAAATATAGACGGAAGGTTGGGACTCTGGCAGTGTCCAGTCTCCCACATAAACATATAACATATAGACAGAAGGTTGGGACTCTGACAATGTCCAGTCTCCCCCATACACATATAGACAGAAGGTAGGGACTCTGACAGTGTCCAGTCACCCCTATACACATATAACATATAGACGGAAGGTTGGGACTCCGACAGTGTCCAGTCACCCCCATACACATATAAAATATAGACGGAAGGTTGGGACTCTGACAGTGTCCAGTCTCCCCCATACACATATAACATATAGACAGAATGTTGGGACTCTGACAGTGTCCAGTCACCCCCATACACATATAACATATAGACAGAAGGTAGGGACTCTGACAGGGTCCAGTCACCCCCATACACATATAACATAGAGACGGAAGGTTGGGACCCTGACATGGTTCAATCACCCCCATACACATATAACATATAGACAGAAGGTTGGGACTCTGTCAGTGTCCAGTCACCCCCATACACATATAAAATATAGACGGTAGGTTGGGACTCTGACAGTGTCCAGTCTCCCCCATACACATATAACATATAGACAGAATGTTGGGACTCTGACAGTGTCCAGTCACCCCCATACACATATAACATATAGACAGAAGGTAGGGACTCTGTCAGTGTCCAGTCACCCCCATACACATATAACATAGAGACGGAAGGTTGGGACTCTGACAGGGTTCAATCACCCCCATACACATATCACATATAGACAGAAGGTTGGGACTCTGTCAGTGTCCAGTCACCCCCATACACATATAACATATAGACGGAAGGTTGGGACTCTGACAGTGTCCAGTCACCCCCATACACATATAACATATAGACGGAAGGTTGGGACTCTGACAGTGTCCAGTCACCCTCATACACATATAACATATAGACGGAAGTTTGGAACTCTGACAATATCCTGTCATCCCCATACACATATAACATATATACAGAAGGTTGGGACTCTGACAGTGTCCATTTACACCCATACACATATAAACGGAAGGTTGGGACTCCGACAGTGTCCAGTCACCCCCATACACATATCACATATAGACAGAATGTTGGGACTCTGACAGGGTCCAGTCACCCCCATACACATATAACATATAGACAGAAGGTTGGGACTCTGACAGTGTCCAGTTATCCCCATACACAAATAACATATAGACGGAAGGTTGGGACTCTAACAGTGTCCAGTTACCCCCATACAAATATAACATATAGACAGAAGTTTGGGACTCTGACAGTGTCCAGTCTCCCCATACACATATAACATATAGACAGAAGGTTGGGACTCTGACAGTGTCCAGTCTCCCCCATACACATATAGACAGAAGGTTGGGACTCTGACTGTGTCCAATCTCCCACATACACATATAATATATAGACAGAAGGTTGGGACTCCGACAGTGTCCAGTCACCCCCATACACATATAACATATAGACAGAAGGTTGGGACTAAGACAGTGTCCAGTCACCCCCATACACATATAACATAGAGACGGAAGTTTGGGACTCTGACAGTGTCCAGTCACCCGCATACACATATAACATAGAGACGGAAGGTTGGGACTCTGACAGTGTCCAGTCTCCCCCATACACATATAACATATAGACAGAAGGTTGGGAATCTGACAGTGTCCAGTCACCCCCATACACATATAACATATAGACGGAAGGTTGGGACTCCGACAGTGTCCAGTCACCCCCATACACATATAAAATATAGACGGAAGGTTGGGACTCTGGCAGTGTCCAGTCTCCCACATAAACATATAACATATAGACAGAAGGTTGGGACTCTGACAATGTCCAGTCTCCCCCATACACATATAGACAGAAGGTAGGGACTCTGACAGTGTCCAGTCACCCCTATACACATATAACATATAGACGGAAGGTTGGGACTCCGACAGTGTCCAGTCACCCCCATACACATATAAAATATAGACGGTAGGTTGGGACTCTGACAGTGTCCAGTCTCCCCCATACACATATAACATATAGACAGAATGTTGGGACTCTGACAGTGTCCAGTCACCCCCATACACATATAACATATAGACGGAAGGTTGGGACTCTGACAGGGCCCAGTCACCCTCATACACGTATAGACGGAAGGTTGGGACTCTGACAGTGTCCAGTCACCCCCATACACATATAACATATAGACAGAAGGTTGGGACTCTGACAGTGTCCAGTCACCCCCATACACATATAAAATATAGACGGATGGTTGGGACTCTCGCAGTGTCCAGTCTCCCCCATACACATATAACATATAGACAGAAGGTTGGGACTCTGACAGGGTCCAGTCACCCCCATACACATATAACATATAGACAGAAGGTTGGGACTCTGACAGTGTCCAGTCACCCCCATACACATATAACATAAAGACAGAAGGTTGGGACTATGACAGGGTCCAGTCACCCCCATACACATATAACATATATACAGAAGGTTGCGACTCTGACAGGGTCCAGTCACCCCCACACACATATAACATATAGACGGAAGGTTGGGACTCTGACAGTGTCCAGTCACCCGCAATCACATATAACATATAGACGGAAGGTTGGGACTCCGACAGTGTCCAGTCACCCCCATACACATATCACATATAGACAGAAGGTTGGGACTCTGACAGGGTCCAGTCACCCCCACACACATATAACATATAGACAGAAGGTTGAGACTCTGACAGTGTCCAGTTACCCCCATACACAAATAACATATAGACGGAAGGTTGGGACTCTGACAGTGTCCAGTTACCCCCATACAAATATAACATATAGACAGAAGTTTGGGACTCTGACAGTGTCCAGTCTCCCACATACACATATAACATATAGACAGAAGGTTGGGACTCTGACAGTGTCCAGTCTCCCCATACACATATAGACAGAAGGTTGGGACTCT
>JAHLWY010002167.1:0-13287 GCA_020002185.1 Paraescarpia echinospica
CTCTCGGGTCGCCAGGTCCACAACGTTCTGACACAAAGTTTTGAAGAACGTCCGTAGAACGTTCGTGGACCGTAACGCTTCAGTAACCTTACGAGTATGTTACTGGTAACGTTCTCGAAACGCTACGAAACCTTCTCCTAACGTTATCGTAACATGAAACTAACATTCTGGAAATGTTCTGAGAACCTTTTTTTAGCTGGAATGTTTACGCTGATGTTAAATTGCTGTCTGCCACGCAATGGATCGTGTATTGTAGCAGTGTCATCTAATACATTTAGGACACATCTCTGTTAGACACACTCTCCGCATTTGGGACCGCGTAGAATCTCAATTTGTGTATACATTGTACAGAATGACCGCTAAAGAGCGTGAATGTTATGTAATTATTATGCAAACAATTATGCAAATTCACGACGTAGTGATACTTCAAAGTGTTGGTATAGGCCCAGCCTAATTGCCACGTCCCGTGTCTCCCGTTTTACATTACAGACATAGCGCTATTCACGGCATGGTGATACTTCAAAGTGTTGGTATAGGCCCAGCCTAATTGCCATGTCCCGTGTCTCCCGTTTTATATTACAGACATAGCGCTATTCACGACATAGTGATACTTCAAAGTATTGCCGTCTTACGCCGCGAATTCTCGAGTCGCGTCCGTTCAGTGATCGCACGGTCGCAAACGATTGCGAAGTCAGTTGAATACGTTCAACTGAAAGACGAAGCCGGGCAGTAGACGCCTACCGCCGGCCGTTACGAATTCGAACTAGACGTATTGTTTTGTCGCAAACGATCGAGAAGTCGGACGAACGGGTTCACGCGAATGACGACGCCTGGCAGAATACGTTTACCGCCGGCCGCTACGAGTCGCATTCGGTCAAGATTTCTGACGATATCGCTGTGAGACCGCTGTTCGATGATGGCCCGTGCTGGATGAGCGCGTCACGATTATCGCTCATCGACGCAAATACGTTGGGGCCGACCGGAACGTTGTCTCAAAGTACTGCTGACGTGGCGGCATGGTTTCTTCGAAATTCGATCGATTAGTCACTCTGGACACTGAATATTACACACACACAAAAGCTTGGGAACGTAACCCACGTTAACGATTCCCACCACGCTTTACGACTTTCCTTGCCATTCTCTTGGCAGCAGGGCAACCTGTCTAGTTCAACCCTGGATCTGTCCCAGTCCTTCGCCAGCGCCCAGATGGCGAAATGCGTACAACAAACGTTTATATAAGCAGACCTAATGACACATCATATGACAGGTTTCCATCATTTCTATTGGCTAATGTAATATACAATTCAAACTAGGCATTGTGGAACACCCTCTCTACGATTACAGTGAAACCACCTGCTTGCCTAGAAACACTAGCAACAGAATACCACGCTTCACTGAGCGCATCTGCAACCGAGTTGCCGTAATTACGTAACCAGGGCGGTTGGTCAACAATATGTCTATCTACTGGCTTAACATTCCTCATTTCCCAAATTAGACCTCAGGAAAGTAGATTAAACATTCAGAAATAGCAGAAATGCTACATAGGCCCAGCCTAATTGCCATGTCCCGTGTCTCCCGTTTTACATTACAGACATAGCGCTATTCACGGCATAGTGATACTTCAAAGTGTTGGTATAGGCCCAGCCTAATTGCCATGTTCCGTGTCTCCCGTTTTACATTACAGACATAGCGCTATTCACGGCATGGTGATACTACAAAGTGTTGGTATAGGCCCAGCCTAAATGCCCCGTCCCGTGTCTCCCGTTTTACATTACAGACATAGCGTTATTAACGGCATGGTGATACTTCAAAGTGTTGGTATAGGCGAAGCCTAATTGCCATTTCCCGTGTCTCCCGTTTTACATTACAGACATAGCGCTATTCACGGCATGGTGATACTTCAAAGTGTTGGTATAGGCCCAGCCTAATTACCATGTCCCGTGTCTCCCGTTTTACATTACAGACATAGCGCTATTCACGGCATAGTGATACTTCAAAGTGTTGGTATAGGCCCAGCCTAATTGCCATGTCCCGTGTCTCCCGATTTACATTACAGACATAGCGCTATTCACTGCATAGTGATACTTCAAAGTGTTGGTATAGGACCAGCCTAATTGCCATGTCCCGTGTCTCCCGTTTAACATTACAGACATAGCGCTATTCACGGCATAGTGATACTTCAAAGTGTTGGTATAGGCCCAGCCTAATTGCCATGTTCCGTGTCTCCCGTTTTACATTACAGACATAGCGCTATTCACGGCATGGTGATACTTCAAAGTGTTGGTATAGGCCCAGCCTAATTGCCATGTTCCGTGTCTCCCGTTTTACATTACAGACATAGCGCTATTCATGGCATGGTGATACTTCAAAGTGTTGGTATAGGCCCAGCCTAAATGCCACGTCCCGTGTCTCCCGTTTTACATTACAGACATAGCGCTATTAACGGCATGGAGATACTTCAAAGTGTTGGTATAGGCCAAGCCTAATTACCATTTCCCGTGTCTCCCGTTTTACATTACAGACATAGCGCTATTCACGGCATGGTGATACTTCAAAGTGTTGGTATAGGCCCAGCCTAATTGCCATGTCCCGTGTCTCCCGTTTTACATTACAGACATAGCGCTATTCACGGCATATTGATACTTCAAAGTGTTGGTATAGGCCCAGCCTAATTGCCATGTCCCGTGTCTCCCGATTTACATTACAGACATAGCGCTATTCACTGCATAGTGATACTTCAAAGTGTTGGTATAGGCCCAGCCTAATTGCCATGTCCCGTGACTCCCGTTTTATATTACAGACATGGCGCTATTCACGGCATAGTGATACTTCAAAGTGTTGGTATAGGCCCAGCCTAATTGCCATGTCCCGTGTCTCCCGTTTTACATTACAGACATAGAGCTATTCACGGCATAGTGATACTTAAAAGTGTTGGTATAGGCCCAGCCTAATTGCCATGTCCCGTGTCTCCCGTTTTACATTACAGACATAGCGCTATTCACGGCATGGTGATACTTCAAAGTGTTGGTATAGGCCCAGCCTAATTGCCATGTCCCGTGTCTCCCGTTTTACAGTACAGACATAGCGCTATTCACGGCATGGTGATACTTCAAAGTGTTGGTATAGGCCCAGCCTAATTGCCATGTCCCGTGTCTCCCGTTTTACATTACAGACATAGCGCTATTCACGGCATGGTGATACTTCAAAATGTTGGTATAGGCCCAGCCTAATTGCCATGTCCCGTGTCTCCCGTTTTACATTACAGACATAGCGCTATTCACGGCATGGTGATACTTCAAAGTGTTGGTATAGGCCCAGCCTAATTGCCATGTCCCGTGTCTCCCGTTTTACATTACAGACATAGCGTTATTCACGGCATATTGATACTTCAAAGTGTTGGTATAGGCCCAGCCTAATTGCCATGTCCCGTGTCTCCCGATTTATATTACAGACATAGCGCTATTCACTGCATAGTGATACTTCAAAGTGTTGGTATAGGCCCAGCCAAATTGCCCTGTCCCGTGACTTCCGTTTTATATTACAGACATGGCGCTATTCACGGCATAGTGATACTTCAAAGTGTTGGTATAGGCCCTGCCTAATTGCCATGTCCCGTGTCTTCCGTTTTACATTACATACATAGCGCTATTCACGGCATGGTGATACTTCAAAATGTTGGTATAGGCCCAGCCTAATTGCCATGTCCCGTGTCTCCCGTTTTACATTACAGACATAGCGCTATTCACGGCATAGTGATACTTCAAAGTGTTGGTATAGGCCCAGCCTAATTGCCATGTCCCGTGTCTCCCGTTTTACATTACAGACATAGCGCTATTCACTGCATAGTGATACTTCAAAGTGTTGGTATGGGCCCAGCCTAATTGCCATGTCCCGTGACTCCCGTTTTATATTACAGACATGGCGCTATTCACGGCATAGTGATACTTCAAAGTGTTGGTATAGGCCCAGCCTAATTGCCATGTCCCGTGTCTCCCGTTTTACATTACAGACATAGAGCTATTCACGGCATAGTGATACTTAAAAGTGTTGGTATAGGCCCAGCCTAATTGCCATGTCCCGTGTCTCCCGTTTTACATTACAGACATAGCGCTATTCACGGCATGGTGATACTTCAAAGTGTTGGTATAGGCCCAGCCTAATTGCCACGTCCCGTGTCTCCCGTTTTACATTACAGACATAGCGCTATTCACGGCATGGTGATACTTCAATGTGTTGGTATAGGCCCAGCCTAATTGCCACGTCCCGTGTCTCCCGTTTTACATTACAGACATAGCGCTATTAACGGCATGGTGATACTTCAAAGTGTTGGTATAGGCCCAGCCTAATTGCCATGTCCCGTGTCTCCCGTTTTACATTACAGACATAGCGCTATTCACGACATGGTGATACTTCAAAGTGTTGGTATAGGCCCAGCCTAATTGCCATGTCCCGTGTCTCCCGTTTTACATTACAGACATAGCGCTATGCACGGCATGGTGATACTTCAAAGTGTAGGTATAGGCCCAGCCTAATTGCCATGTCCCGTGTCTCCCGTTTTACATTACAGACATAGCGCTATTCACGGCATAGTGATACTTCAAAGTGTTGGTATAGACCCAGCCTCATTGCCATGTCCCGTGTCTCCCGTTTTATATTACAGACATAGTGCTATTCACGGCATGGTGATACTTCAAAGTGTTGGTATAGGCCCAGCCTAATTGCCACGTCCGTGTCTCAAATTTTACATTACAGACGCAAAGCGCTATTCACGGCATGGTGTTGATACTTCCAATGTGTTGGTATGGGCCCAGCCTGGTGCCACGTCCGTATACCCACGTTTTGAAAATACGGACATGGCGCTTCAATAACTTTACGGCATGTGGTGATACTTCAAAGGAAGTGTTGAGGTATGGGCCCAGCCTAATTGCAATGTCCGTGTGCTCCGTTTTACATTACGCATGGCTATTCACGGCGTGGTGGGTAAGCTGAAATGTTGGTATGGGCCCATCCCAATTGCCATGCCATGTCCCGTGTCTCCCGTTTTACATTACAGACATAGCGCTATTCACGGCATAGTGATACTTCAAAGTGTTGGTATAGACCCAGCCTAATTGCCATGTCCCGTGTCTCCCGTTTTACATTATAGACATAGCGCTATTCATGGCATGGTGATACTTCAAAGTGTTGGTATAGGCCCAGCCTAATTGCCACGTCCCGTGTCTCAAATTTTACATTACAGACATAGCGCTATTCACGGCATGGTGATACTTCAATGTGTTGGTATAGGCCCAGCCTAATTGCCACGTCCCGTGTCTCCCGTTTTACAATACAGACATAGCGCTATTAACGGCATGGTGATACTTCAAAGTGTTGGTATAGGCCCAGCCTAATTGCAATGTCCCGTGTCTCCCGTTTTACATTACACACATAGCGCTATTCACGGCATGGTGATACTTCAAAATGTTGGTATAGGCCCATCCCAATTGCCATGTCCCGTGTCTCCCGTTTTACATTACAGACATAGCGCTATTCACGGCATGGTGATATTTCAAAGTGTTGGTATAGGCCCAGCCTAATTGCTATGTCCCGTGTCTCCCGTTTTACATTACAGACATAGCGCTATTCACGGCATGGTGATACTTCAAAGTGTAGGTATAGGCCCAGCCTAATTGCCATGTCCCGTGTCTCCCGTTTTGCATTACAGACATAGCGCTATTCACGGCATAGTGATACTTCAAAGTGTTGGTATAGACCCAGCCTAATTGCCATGTCCCGTGTCTCCCGTTTTATATTACAGACATAGCGCTATTCACGGCATGGTGATACTTCAATGTGTTGGTATAGGCCCAGCCTAATTGCCTCGTCCCGTGTCTCCCGTTTTACATTACAGACATAGCGCTATTCACGGCATGGTGATACTTCAATGTGTTGGTATAGGCCCAGCCTAATTGCCACGTCCCGTGTCTCACGTTTTACAATACAGACATAGCGCTATTAACGGCATGGTGATACTTCAAAGTGTTGGTATATGCCCAGCCTAATTGCCATGTCCCGTGTCTCCCGTTTTACATTACAGACATAGCGCTATTCACGGCATGGTGATACTTCAAAGTGTTGGTATAGGCCCAGCCTAATTGCCATGTCCCGTGTCTCCCGTTTTACATTACAGACATAGCGCTATTCACGGCATGGTGATACTTCAAAGTGTTGGTATAGGCCCAGCCTAATTGCCATGTCCCGTGTCTCCCGTTTTACATTACAGACATAGCGCTATTCACGGCATAGTGATACTTCAATGTGTTGGTATAGGCCCAGCCTAATTGCCACGTCCCGTGTCTCCCGTTTTACATTACAGACATAGCGCTATTCACGGCATGGTGATACTTCAAAGTGTTGGTATAGGCCCAGCCTAATTGCCACGTCCCGTGTCTCTCGTTTTACATTACAGACATAGCGCTATTCACGGCATGGTGATACTTAAAAGTGTTGGTATAGGCCCACCCTAACTGCCATGTCCCGTGTCTCCCGTTTTACATTACAGACATAGCGTTATTCACGGCATGGTGATACTTCAAAGTGTTGGTATAGGCCCAGCCTAATTGCCATGTCCCGTGTCTCCCGTTTTACATTACAGACATAGCGCTATTCACGGCATGGTGATACTTCAAAGTGTAGGTATAGGCCCAGCCTAATTGCCATGTTCCGTGTCTCCCGTTTTACATTACAGACATAGCGCTATTCACGGCATAGTGATACTTCAAAGTGTTGGTATAGACCCAGCCTAATTGCCATGTCCCGTGTCTCCCGTTTTACATTACAGACATAGCGCTATTCACGGCATGGTGATACTTCAAAGTGTTGGTATAGGCCCAGCGTAATTGCAACGTCCTGTGTCTCCCGTTTTACATTACAGACATAGCGCTATTCACGGCATGGTGATACTTCAAAGTGTTGGTATAGGCCCAGCCTAATTGCCATGTCCCGTGTCTCCCGTTTTACATTACAGACATAGCGCTATTCACGGCATGGTGATACTTCAAAGTGTTGGTATAGGCCCAGCCTAATTGCCATGTCCCGTGTCTCCCGTTTTACATTAAAGACATAGCGCTATTCACGGCATAGTGATATTTCAATGTGTTGGTATAGGCCCAGCCTAATTGCCACGTCCCGTGTCTCCCGTTTTATATTACAGACATAGCGCTATTAACGGCATGGTGATACTTCAAAGTGTTGGTATAGGCCCAGCCTAATTGCCATGTCCCGTGTCTCCCGTTTTACATTACAGACATAGCGCTATTCACGGCATGGTGATACTTCAAAGTGTTGGTATAGGCCCAGCGTAATTGCAACGTCCTGTGTCTCCCGTTTTACATTACAGACATAGCGCTATTCACGGCATGGTGATACTTCAATGTGATGGTATAGGCCCAGCCTAATTGCCACGTCCCGTGTCTCCCGTTTTACAATACAGACATAGCGCTATTAACGGCATGGTGATACTTCAAAGTGTTGGTATAGGCCCAGCCTAATTGCAATGTCCCGTGTCTCCCGTTTTACATTACAGACATAGCGCTATTCACGGCATGGTGATACTTCAAAATGTTGGTATAGGCCCATCCCAATTGCCATGTCCCGTGTCTCCCGTTTTACATTACAGACATGGCGCTATTCACGGCATGGTGATACTTCAAAGTGTTGGTATAGGCCCAGCCTAATTGCTATGTCCCGTGTCTCCCGTTTTACATTACAGACATAGCGCTATTCACGGCATGGTGATACTTCAAAGTGTAGGTATAGGCCCAGCCTAATTGCCAAGTCCCGTTTCTCCCGTTTTACATTACAGACATAGCGCTATTCACGGCATAGTGATACTTCAAAGTGTTGGTATAGGCCCAGCCTAATTGCCATGTCCCGTGTCTCCCGTTTTACATTACTGACATAGAGCTATTCACGGCATAGTGATACTTAAAAGTGTTGGTATAGGCCCAGCCTAATTGCCATGTCCCGTGTCTCCCGTTTTACATTACAGACATAGCGCTATTCACGGCATGGTGTTACATCAAAGTGTTGGTACAGGCCCAGCCTAATTGCCATGTCCCGTGTCTCCCGTTTTACATTACAGACATAGCGCTATTCACGGCATGGTGATACTTCAAAGTGTTGGTATAGGCCCAGCCTAATTGCCACGTCCCGTGTCTCCCGTTTTACATTACAGACATAGCGCTATTCACGGCATGGTGATACTTCAAAGTGTTGGTATAGGCCCAGCCTAATTGCCACGTCCCGTGTCTCCCGTTTTACATTACAGACATAGCGCTATTCACGGCATGGTGATACTTAAAAGTGTTGGTATAGGCCCACCCTAACTGCCATGTCCCGTGTCTCCCGTTTTACATTACAGACATAGCGTTATTCACGGCATGGTGATACTTCAAAGTGTTGGTATAGGCCCAGCCTAATTGCCATGTCCCGTGTCTCCCGTTTTACATTACAGACATAGCGCTATTCACGGCATAGTGATACTTCATATTGTTGGTATAGCCCCAGCCTAATTGCCATGTCCCGTGTCTCCCGTATTACATTACAGACATAGCGCTATTCACTGCACAGTGATACTTCAAAGTGTTGGTATAGGCCCAGCCTAATTGCCATGTCCCGTGTCTCCCGTTTTACATTACAGACATAGCGCTATTCACGGCATAGTGATACTTCAAAGTGTTGGTATAGACCCAGCCTAATTGCCATGTCCCGTGTCTCCCGTTTTACATTATAGACATAGCGCTATTCATGGCATGGTGATACTTCAAAGTGTTGGTATAGGCCCAGCCTAATTGCCACGTCCCGTGTCTCACGTTTTACATTACAGACATAGCGCTATTCACGGCATGGTGATACTTCAAAGTGTTGGTATAGGCCCAGCCTAATTGCCACGTCCCGTGTCTCCCGTTTTACAATACAGACATAGCGCTATTAACGGCATGGTGATACTTCAAAGTGTTGGTATAGGCCCAGCCTAATTGCAATGTCCCGTGTCTCCCGTTTTACATTACACACATAGCGCTATTCACGGCATGGTGATACTTCAAAATGTTGGTATAGGCCCATCCCAATTGCCATGTCCCGTGTCTCCCGTTTTACATTACAGACATAGCGCTATTCACGGCATAGTGATACTTCAAAGTGTTGGTATAGACCCAGCCTAATTGCCATGTCCCGTGTCTCCCGTTTTACATTATAGACATAGCGCTATTCATGGCATGGTGATACTTCAAAGTGTTGGTATAGGCCCAGCCTAATTGCCACGTCCCGTGTCTCAAATTTTACATTACAGACATAGCGCTATTCACGGCATGGTGATACTTCAATGTGTTGGTATAGGCCCAGCCTAATTGCCACATCCCGTGTCTCCCGTTTTACAATACAGACATAGCGCTATTAACGGCATGGTGATACTTCAAAGTGTTGGTATAGGCCCAGCCTAATTGCAATGTCCCGTGTCTCCCGTTTTACATTACACACATAGCGCTATTCACGGCATGGTGATACTTCAAAATGTTGGTATAGGCCCATCCCAATTGCCATGTCCCGTGTCTCCCGTTTTACATTACAGACATAGCGCTATTCACGGCATGGTGATATTTCAAAGTGTTGGTATAGGCCCAGCCTAATTGCTATGTCCCGTGTCTCCCGTTTTACATTACAGACATAGCGCTATTCACGGCATGGTGATACTTCAAAGTGTAGGTATAGGCCCAGCCTAATTGCCATGTCCCGTGTCTCCCGTTTTGCATTACAGACATAGCGCTATTCACGGCATAGTGATACTTCAAAGTGTTGGTATAGACCCAGCCTAATTGCCATGTCCCGTGTCTCCCGTTTTATATTACAGACATAGCGCTATTCACGGCATGGTGATACTTCAATGTGTTGGTATAGGCCCAGCCTAATTGCCTCGTCCCGTGTCTCCCGTTTTACATTACAGACATAGCGCTATTCACGGCATGGTGATACTTCAATGTGTTGGTATAGGCCCAGCCTAATTGCCACGTCCCGTGTCTCACGTTTTACAATACAGACATAGCGCTATTAACGGCATGGTGATACTTCAAAGTGTTGGTATATGCCCAGCCTAATTGCCATGTCCCGTGTCTCCCGTTTTACATTACAGACATAGCGCTATTCACGGCATGGTGATACTTCAAAGTGTTGGTATAGGCCCAGCCTAATTGCCATGTCCCGTGTCTCCCGTTTTACATTACAGACATAGCGCTATTCACGGCATGGTGATACTTCAAAGTGTTGGTATAGGCCCAGCCTAATTGCCATGTCCCGTGTCTCCCGTTTTACATTACAGACATAGCGCTATTCACGGCATAGTGATACTTCAATGTGTTGGTATAGGCCCAGCCTAATTGCCACGTCCCGTGTCTCCCGTTTTACATTACAGACATAGCGCTATTAACGGCATGGTGATACTTCAAAGTGTTGGTATAGGCCCAGCCTAATTGCCATGTCCCGTGTCTCCCGTTTTACATTACAGACATAGCGCTATTCACGGCATGGTGATACTTCAAAGTGTTGGTATAGGCCCAGCCTAATTGCCATGTCCCGTGTCTCCCGTTTTACATTACAGACATAGCGCTATTCACGGCATGGTGATACTTCAAAGTGTAGGTATAGGCCCCGCCTAATTGCCATGTCCCGTGTCTCCCGTTTTACATTACAGACATAGCGCTATTCACGGCATAGTGATACTTCAAAGTGTTGGTATAGACCCAGCCTAATTGCCATGTCCCGTGTCTCCCGTTTTACATTACAGACATAGCGCTATTCACGGCATGGTGATACTTCAAAGTGTTGGTATAGGCCCAGCGTAATTGCAACGTCCCGTGTCTCCCGTTTTACATTACAGACATAGCGCTATTCACGGCATGGTGATACTTCCAAGAAATGTTGGTGGCATTGTATGTTGCAGCGATCCTGTGTGTCGTCCCCGTTTTGCATTACAGACATGAAGCGCTATTTCACGGCATGGTGATGCTTCAAAGTGTTGAGGTATAAAGGCCCGGCCTATTAGTGCCATGTCCGTGTCTCCGTTTTGCATTACAGACATGGCGCTATTCACGTGGTGATACTTCAAAGTGTTGGTATGGGCCAGCCTAGTGCCATGTCCGTGTCTCCCCGTTTTTACATTACAGACCTTGAGCGCTATTCACGGCATGGTGATACTTCAAAGTGTAGGTATAGGCCCCGCCTAATTGCCATGTCCCGTGTCTCCCGTTTTACATTACAGACATAGCGCTATTCACGGCATAGTGATACTTCAAAGTGTTGGTATAGACCCAGCCTAATTGTCATGTCCCGTGTCTCCCGTTTTACATTACAGACATAGCGCTATTCACGGCATAGTGATACTGCAAAGTGTTGGTATAGGCCCAGCCTAATTGCCATGTCCCGTGTCTCCCGTTTTATATTACAGACATAGCGCTATTCACTGCATAGTGATACTTCAAAGTGTTGGTATAGGCCCAGCCTAATTGCCATGTCCCGTGACTCACGTTTTATATTACAGACATAGCGTTATTCACGGCATAGTGATACTTCAAAGTGTAGGTATAGGCCCAACCTAATTGCCATGTCCCGTGTCTCCCGTTTTACATTACAGACATAGCGCTATTCACGGCATAGTGATACTTCAAAGTGTTGGTATAGATCCAGCCTAATTGCCATGTCCCGTGTCTCCCGTTTTACATTACAGACATAGCGTTATTCACGGCATGGTGATACTTCAAAGTGTTGGTATAGGCCCAGCCTAATTGCCATGTCCCGTGTCTCCTGTTTTACATTACAGACATAGCGCTATTCACGGCATGGGTGATGCGCTTCAAGGGGTGTAGGTATAGGCCCAGCCTAAATTGCCAAGTCCGTTTCTCTACGTTTTACATTACAGACGCGAAGCGCTATTCACGGCGCCGGTGATACTTCCAAGAAGTGTTGGTATGGGCCGCCCACAATTGCACCATGTCCCGGTGTCTCGGTACATTGCGGCATGAGCTATTCACGGCATAGTATTGATGCTTAAAGTGTTGGTATAGGCCCAGCCTAATTGCCATGTCCGTGTCTCCCGTTTACATTACAGACATGGCGCTATTCACGCATGGTGTTACATCAAAGTGTTGGTACAGGCCCAGCTGTTGCCATGTCCGTGTCTCCGTTTTTACATTACAGACTATGGCGCTATTCACGGCATGAGTGATACTTCCAAAGAGAATGTTGAGGTATAGGCCCAGCGTAATTGCCATGTCCTGTGTATCCCGTTTTACATTACAGACATAGCGCTATTCACGGCATGGTGATACTTCAAAGTGTTGGTATAGGCCCAGCCTAATTGCCACGTCCCGTGTCTCCCGTTTTACATTACAGACATAGCGCTATTCACGGCATGGTGATACTTCAATGTGTTGGTATAGGCCCAGCCTAATTGCCACGTCCCGTGTCTCCCGTTTTACATTACAGACATAGCGCTATTAACGGCATGGTGATACTTCAAAGTGTTGGTATAGGCCCAGCCTAATTGCCATGTCCCGTGTCTCCCGTTTTACATTACAGACATAGCGCTATTCACGACATGGTGATACTTCAAAGTGTTGGTATAGGCCCAGCCTAATTGCCATGTCCCGTGTCTCCCGTTTTACATTACAGACATAGCGCTATTCACGGCATAGTGATACTTCAAAGTGTTGGTATAGGCCCAGCCTAATTGCCATGTCCCGTGTCTCCCGTTTTACATTACAGACATAGCGCTATTCACGGCATAGTGATACTTCAAAGTGTTGGTATAGACCCAGCCTAATTGCCATGTCCCGTGTCTCCCGTTTTACATTATAGACATAGCGCTATTCATGGCATGGTGATACTTCAAAGTGTTGGTATAGGCCCAGCCTAATTGCCACGTCCCGTGTCTCAAATTTTACATTACAGACATAGCGCTATTCACGGCATGGTGATACTTCAATGTGTTGGTATAGGCCCAGCCTAATTGCCACGTCCCGTGTCTCCCGTTTTACAATACAGACATAGCGCTATTAACGGCATGGTGATACTTCAAAGTGTTGGTATAGGCCCAGCCTAATTGCAATGTCCCGTGTCTCCCGTTTTACATTACACACATAGCGCTATTCACGGCATGGTGATACTTCAAAGTGTTGGTATAGGCCCATCCCAATTGCCATGTCCCGTGTCTCCCGTTTTACATTACAGACATAGCGCTATTCACGGCATGGTGAT
>JAHLWY010002168.1:0-13274 GCA_020002185.1 Paraescarpia echinospica
AAACGTCACTTTTGAAATGATTGCTTCATTTTAGCAATAAATACATCAACTGCTGAAAATATCCCAACAAAAGGTTTGTAATCAGCGCAATCAAAAAGGTACACACGTGCTTTGTCATACTGCTGCAAACTAATACCCACTTTGCTGAACAAGACGTTTATTTTGACACGAAAATATAACAAATATTGACACAATAAACATATCAGATGTATGCATTTACACAATTAATATATATATATATATACATATAAAACGAAAAATACCCTTTTTATTTTAAGACAAAATACAAGAAACTTATGCGTTCTACCCGACAATGTAACAGTCCATTTCCCTACGTCGTGACGACCACACATCCATACTTTCGCTTGATACTTTGTGAACTTGTGCGACGGTCCCTGACGACCCCTAACTTGTGCGACGACCCACGTTCATTTGACGCCAAAGCCGTGTGATAGAAATCTCACCCGCTGTGCTAGTCAGTTGCTCACGCCTGCTATTGTCGCCATAAAGGCAGCCGAAGAAATAAGCACTACAACAAGTGTCGCGTAAAAAGGTAAGTTTTTATATAGCGCAGTATCCAGTCCTGAGAACTGCTCAAAGCGGTTTACAGTTTACTCCCTGGCAGACCTGCTCAATCGAACAACTTCTCGACTTCTATGAGAAGAATTCAGCCACGCTGCAATTAATGCGCGAAAACTATTCGTACACAAATATCCACAACTGTCTAAAGCCAGGTACTCATTCATTCATACAGCTGAGTGAACTGAAGCAATGTACAGCGACGTACCGCGAAGACAGAAACTTCATACGTAAGTCATTTAATTTAGTAGAGTATTGTTTATTGAAACAATCCCACCCGGTTATTACTCTTCGTTGACCCCTAAAATTATGCTTTTTTCACAAATCCTTCTCAGTCACGTACACATCGATCATAAGTATTTATTACGTTTGTTGCAGTATGGCTGTATTGATTCGATATTTATACGTGAACTATACATATGTAAAAGTAATAAAAACAATAGTGCATTGCTGGATTTTCGTTGGCTTTACGTTGAAGTCTACCCAAGACTGGGTGAGTATGTAATGCTATGTGTTTCAAACCTATCAGGCGCCACTCGTGTCAGAGAACCGCGATGCTCATTGGTCAGTACGTCGTAGTGAGAACGTCGTACTGACCCCATTACAACCAGCTCCAGCGCTCCCAATTGGTCAGTAGCGCGTTCTGCGCAACCTAAAACTGGGTTACGCGTGACCCAGTTTGAGACCAAAATGGGTCACGCGTAACTACGCCTGACCCATTTTTGGGTCAGGCGTACTCCAAAACTAGGCTCTCCCTGGGAAGGTCCCGGGAAGGTTCGTAGTGATCTTGGGAAACTGTATATTTTATTAAAACGCGTAATTATGACATTCGTGCTTGACGTTACTATAATTCGATTCATATCGTATCGATCAATCTAATAAGCACAACTTATTTATATTGCATCCCGCCAAAAATGCCATTTTGTATTGTGACGCGTTACCGTTAGGTATCCATTAACAAAGTAAAATTCTTATGTTATATTCCTTTATTTCCTTAATACTCCGCTAGATGACCATTGCTTCGGCAATATTCAACTAGAGGCGCAACAGTTTCCCAAGATCACTACGAACCTTCCCGGGACCTTCCCAGGGAGAGCCTAGTTTTGGAGTACGCCTGACCCCAAAAATGGGTCAGGCGTAGTTAAGCGTGACCCATTTTGGTCTCAAACTGGGTCACGCTTAACCCAGTTTTAAGTTGCGCGGAACGCGCTACTGACCAATTGGGAGCGCTGGAGCTGGTTGTAATGGGGTCAGTACGACGTTCTCACTACGACGTACTGACCAATGAGCATCACGGTTCTCTGACACGAGTGGCGCTTGATACAAACCAATCGCTCGACGAGTCACCGTTTAAAAGAACGTTATGCAACGCTTATCCAATGATCAACACCCTCGTGCAACGTTTCGTGACGGTTGCTCTAAAACCGTCACCCAGTTAAAAGTTACGTATTTACTGGATGACTCCTCTATGCCTCTGGCGAAAGCGGCAATATATTATCTGTAATCAGTCTAATCCACAGTCGGGTACTTTGACCGCAGTGCCTGCATTCACGTCATTTCTGTCATCAGCCGTTCCTGTACACCAAGATAACGGACATATCGCAATCCGGATTGGCCGATTATGCCTGGTCCACGATCATGAATACGACTTCCTTGTTGTTCTGTACATGTCATCCACAAATAGCACACACGCACGCACGCACGCACGCACACACACAAGCAAACGCACACGCACACACGCACACGAACGCACGCACATACACACACACACACACACACACAATACAATTTATGTAAACACCCTTAGCAAATTTGCATGAATTCTGCAAGTAATTCTGCGGATGTTGGAGTATATATGGTAGGAATAAACCGTGGTCAAATCCGACCCCTAGATCAGTTACGTCATCACACTTTTTTTTAGAAAGTTAGTGCTTACACAAATGTGAAATTCAGTTGTTACTATTATCTAGCAAACAACTGTATTTCACATGTGTACGTTACTGTGGGTTACGGTAAACAATCCTAGTTAATTCGAATACACCATACATTTAAAAAGTTCACACAGGTATTTTTCTAAACTGTTGCGCGCGTTTTTGTTATTTCAATCTCTATATCGGGTTGTTAAGTTCACCCTATGAGAATAAATGCAACCTTTCAACAGCTATTTATACCCGTCTGATTACTCCCTGCTATAATGACACAACGCTCGTTGGTTCGCATACGACAGTGAACTTTCTGGTTGAGGTTCGTGTATGGGCGCTATCGTCACGCACGGGTGACTAGTACACGTTCCAATACAAACATAAAGAGAAACCAACGTGTGTGACGCCTATGCTACACCGCAATACCCACAAGCAATTAGCAGAATAGTTGTAATATGATATGTCTAAATGAAACACATGCACCCCATGACATGATAAAAACATTAGCCATGCGGACGATTCCAAATTTTAACAATAACAATATCTCCATCCTTGGATTCGGTTTTGTATTAAGAGACTACGCAACCGTGTGAACATCCGGCTAATATTAAGGTAAAGTTCACTACTTGAGTCATTTATTGTAATGTCGATTTATCTGATGTCGCTTGGATAAGGTAATTACCTTTCTGCTGGTGTCACTTCTTCAAGCAAAGCTTATATACAAACGTATACACACACACACACACACACACACATATATTTATATATATATATATAAATGTATGTATGTCTATATATATATATATATATATACATACATATATATATATATATATATATTTATATATTCACCAGCTTGCAACCGCGGCTTTATTTGGCAATCAGATTTCACAAAACATATTTATTAGCATGAACATGGCAGGAACACACCTAAATAATACAAAGGTCATATACTGACATCAAAGATACCGTAATTCTTACGTGGTTCCATTAAGCTCTCAACACAAACAGTCCTCTCCGTGTGATTCACCCAGGATATGTGTATCTTTTGTTGGCGTACTCCTGCTAATTAACTATATTTTGTAATGGTCGAATTGAGAGAAGCAACAACACGATTGGTTGGATACAGTCCATCGTGAATGTTACCAGCAGTGGTATGATTTGATGAGTGATTACATCAATGGAGCGCGGGGATCGAGTAGCTAGAGTATCAATCGAAGTATCCTGGGTTCGAGTTCTGGTACCGACCCGCCGTTTCGAAACGTGAGCAATTTCGTTCACCTCATGCTGCCTTTGTTCGGTAGAGACACTATAAACCGTTTATTCCTTCTATTTGGTGTCTGTACCTGAAGAAGTAATATATCCCACGCCGGGGAAAGTGTGTAACACGTAGAGGACTCACTATCCCTAGAGAAGGATCCTCTGAAATAAACCCTTAGCGCAATGTATTATAACGTTTATTTGACCCCATATAGGTACACAATTAATTGGTTTTTGAACATCACTTATGCTGTAATAAACAACAAATATAAACATTATGCAGACATACATAAACGTATATCATTATATGTTCAACATACTATTCGGAAAATAGATACAAACGCATGTACAGCTATTATGGTGATGATTAACTCTGGGAATAAATACATTGTTTTTACCACGTGTGTTGTATTGGTGAATTTGCCAAATTGTATGTGTATGGAATACGACTGAGTCAATATTTATCTTACAGTTACCAAATATACTGAAGTTGTTTTTGATATATTCATGGACAATTTATTAACAGTGAACCATGTATATAGTTTATCTAATTCACAATTAATAACATGTTTTAGTCTATGAACAACCATGTCAGAATATAATATGTTGGCTCCACCTGAAAACAGCACAAGTTTTAGAAGTTCTGATACATTAAATATGTCATTAATATACAAAATTAAAAGTTTTGGGCCTGACACAGACCCTGTGGTACACCACATGAAACATTTAGGAGACTAGATGAACATCCATCTATTTTATCAAATTGACTTCTATTGCTTAAATAACTTTCCACCTATTTATCAGCCACACAACGAACACCATAGAAATTTAGATTTGTTTATTAATATTGAATTATTTACGGTGTCAAATGCTTTCTTTAAATCAACAAAACACGCCAAGTTCGTATTTTTATTTAATGACGTAGTAATTTCTTCGACCAGGTGAAGCAATGCCTGTGAGGTGAGCGCAATGGTCTTGTGTTAAAACAATATCGGACGAGAAGACTGAGATTAGAGTCTCACCTCGTGATGTCTCAAAAGGGGCACGTTTAACCACCCCGTGTCGCCTGGATTTGTCCAGAAATGCTTATCTCGGGAGAAGTAAACTATTTCACTAAAGGACGTGGAAACCAACGTGATGTGGACGGATAATGTTAATGGTTTCGATTTGCACAATCCATTTGGCGCTGCATAAGCTGGCGCTGAAACACGCACTCACACAAACAAGATTTAACAAGATTTAACAAGATTGCCACCCAGAGAATTAACTCTAGGTGGCAGGTGGACAAGGAAGCCATTTGGCTTATCGAGAGTCCGACCCTTTTATCTATGTGTATCCCGCCCGTCTGAGGTATGTGTCGATTTTATTTTTAAACATATTCACGCTACTAGCACCCACACAATCAGCAGGTAATCTGTTCCATTAATTTACAGTCCTTTGTGAAAATGAAAACTTTCTTATATCCAATCTACTCTGCTCCTTTGCCAATGTAAGTTCATGTCCTCTAGTCCTTCTATCTTTCTTAACTGAGAAAAAATATTTCTATCAATATTTTCATAACCCTTCAATATTTTAAACACTTCTATCTGATCTCCTCTCAATCTCCTGGTCTCTAGTGTTGTTAAACCGCATTTTTAGGCGTATTTCGTAACTAAGATCCCTCAGTTTTGGTATCATTTTAGTTGCTCTCCTCTGCACTCTTTCTAGCATATCTATGTCCTTCCTGCGATATAGCCTCCACGCTTGAATACAATATTCTAAATGAGGCCTAACTATTGTTTTGTACAGCGGTATTATTAGCTCTTTTTCCTTATACGTTATGTTTCGCCTAATTAATCCAAGGATTTGATTTCCCTTTGAAGCTGCAATTCCGCACTGCTCTGAAACCTTCATATCGGCACTAATGGTTAACCCTAAGTCCTTTTCTTTTACGGTAATTGCCCAGTACAGTATCCCCATTGTATATTCTACTTCTTCGTTTTCCACATGTGTCCCTGGCTGGCGGGGCATTTACATTTCCCAAAATTAGACAGCATTTGCCACTTTTCCAGACCATTTGATCAACCTGTCAAGATCTTCTTGTAAATGCTGTCTATCTCCATCACTTTTAATCCTTCTAAACACTTTTGTATCATCCGCAAATTTCAACACCTTGCTTGTTATTTCATCATCCAAATCGTTGATATATATTAAGAATAATATAGGTCCTAATACTGATCCCTGTGGTACCCACTCAATATCGATTTCCAGTTTGAAGCCACCCCATCAACTACTACACGTTGTCTTCTGTCAATCAGCCATTGTTCTATCCAGTTTATTATACCATTTCCTATACCATGGGCCTTTAGTTTAAGCAGTAATCTTTGATGTGGTACTTTGTCAGCTTTTGAAAATCTAAGTAGACGATATCTACTGGTGATCCCCTCGTCTACCCACTTAGTGATGTGCTTCAAAAGCATAACTATATTTTGTTAAGCACTTGACCTCGCTTTAAAAACCATGTTGAGATGGGTTTATCAAGTTATGTTTAACAAGAAATCCACCATGTGATCTTTAATTAGTCTTTCTAATAATTTACAAATCACTGATGTTAAACTCACTGGTCTATAGTTCTCTGACTTGTTTCTCGAACCTTTTTTAAATAACGGTATAATGTTTGCTTCTTTCCATTCTAAAGGAACCCCTCCCTCTTCTAATGACAAGTTGAAAACTGTTGCAAGTGGTATGCTAATTTGTTCTACAATTTCCAATAGTAGTTTGGGTGGGATACCATCCACTCCAGGTGATTTACTATCCTTCATAGCCCTTATTTTCTTAGCTACCATTTCCGGGGTTACAATTAATTGTCCTAAATAGTCTGAATCTGCCCCTTAGACCTTGGCCTCTGGTACGGCGGTGAAGACTAATATCTTCCCCTGGTAAAGCACTGAACTAAAGAAGAGTACTCATTCCAGATTAACTGCCATGAACAGATCTCACCGTACCCATATTTCCAGCACTATCTTCTAGAGGGACCGACTTTATCTTAGACTTTTTTTCATTTTGCTTCCAGACATTACGCATACAAACTCTTGCTGTCATGTTTATATTACTAGCTAATTGTTGTTCATAGCTTCTCTTTGAATTTCTAATTTCCAGCTGTAAGCAGTTTAAGTACTTCCTTTACTCAACTGTTGTAGTCTTACATCATTTCAATTTACATCTGTATGACTTCCACATCATTTGTTTGTACCAATTTTTCTAATGGCTTCTTTCGATAAGTGTTTCTTTTGGACCGTTTTCCTTGTTTTTTGAAGGGTACAAATTTATCGACTATGCACTTAATTTCACTCTTTAATACATTCCAGCATTCTGTTGCCGTCTTATTTTTCAGTGTGTTATTCCGGTCTATCTTTGCTAAATATTTCCTCATGTCCTTATACCTTCCTTTGTGGAAATTTCTCCTATACTGCTTTTTACTATTCCTTTCTGATTTTACTTTGATGATAAAATGTATCTGGTTGTGATCGCTTCTCCCCAGTGGCTCACATATCTTGACATTGTCAACTAATTCATTCTGTGAGGACAAAACTATGTCTAACACATTCTCACCCCTGGTTGGTTCTAGCACATGTTGAGAAAGGAATGTATCTTGAACTAAGGCTAAAGGCGTGGTCATCGCCATACTCTGTAGAGATTTCCATTGTATATGCCGTAGTTTAAAATCCTTAATAATACAGTCCCGTTTGCTTACTTCCCTTATATGGCGTTTTTAATGGCATTTTTTCATTCTCTTCTATGCTTATGTTGGACTACCGATAAACTAACCCAACTGGTAATTGAGTTTCCCTGTAACTATGTACACCAAACAGCTTCTTCGCAATCTGCTTCTCTGTCTAATTTTATTTCATAAGCCTGGATAGATTCTTTAATATATAAAATAACTCCACCTCCCCTTCTTCCTATTCTATCTTTCCTAAACATTACATATCCTGTCGGTCCCAATTCGGCATCTGATATATCGGTGGTTGCCCATGATTCGGTTATACCTATTATGTGAGGGACAATATCTTCTACCATAATGTTTAGTTCATATCTTTTCTTTGCTATACTCCTTGCATTTAAACAAACACATTTATACCCAGCTTCAGAACAGTTTTCCACACTGTTATTTGCTGGTTCGTTTGTGCTGTCTTTATCTATGCCTGCATTTTCAGGCTTTTCTGTGAGTCCCCCCTGCAAATCTACTTTAAATAGATGCAACCTGTCCACTGTCAGCTTATATCGCAGCAGATTCTCTGAGAGATACCGCCTTGCTTAGATGGAGCCATCTCTCAGCTAATACATACACTTGGTAATGCTTCTCTCCCAACAAAGAAGAGTACCCCATAAATCTAGGAATCCCGCCTCTTCCTCCGCATCTGCTCAACTGGGTGCGTTGATCGCATCCTCTTACAGTTTCTGTATATTGCCCCCTTCCTCCCATTACTGGCAAAATTCCTGACAGGAATAACCACCAATTCCACTTGTCTTCTTTAACCACTCACTAGATGTGTACTTCTGAACCTTCTATCCCAGTTGTTCCCTCCGCTTGTCTGCGTTGTTTGTCCCCGTGTACTAGTATAGACCCTCCTTGCTGTGCTATTACCTTCTCTACCCTTTCGGTCACATGCTCTATCCTAGCCCCCGGTAGACATACAACAACGTCCTTCCCCTCGCATATAGTCTTGTCTCTTTTTCTCAGAATTGAATCGCCCATAAACACTCTCTCTTTTCTCCTTGCCCCCTCAATCACTGCCTTGGAGTAGCTCCTCCGGTTTGCAGATGTCTGGTTGTTGTCTTTTCCTCTTGTCGTCTTCTCTCCTGTCACATTCCTTTCCTTCTTTCCTGTCGCGTTTTCTCTTGTCCCCTTTCCTCCTGTCATCTTCTCTTCTAGCACATTTACTCTCTCTTCCTTTCGTCCCTTCTTCTTTCCTCCCATCCCACATTTCTTCTCTCCTCCCGTCCCTTTTCCCCGGCTACCTCCTTCCTCCCGGTGCTTTCTCCCCTGTCACCTTCACGCCTGTCATGTTTTCTGTTTTTTCCTGAACACTATGTCTTCTTCCATCAGTCTTCTGTCTCACAGTCTTACCAACTGCCTCTGTGGTATCTACCTCTTCACCACCTGTATCGCTGTCGTGTCTCTCCTCGTTCTCTACAGTCTGACTACCTGCTGATCTATCCCCACTGGCCCGTTTTCTTTCCTCTGCCGAACACTTTTCCTCCGTCCCTCTGTTTTCTCAATGTCTTGTTCCTTCACACCGGTCACCTTCCTTCCTCTCAGTCTCCTTTCTTCAGTCTCCGTGTCACAGCTCTGCTCCTTCTGTGTTGTAGAATTCTCAACTCTCTCCGCGTCATCCCTCTCTGCTCCATCTATTTCTATGTTGAGTCTCGCCTCCATCTCCTTCACTATATCCGTCAACTTACACACCTCCTTCATCAGACATTCCACCCTCAAAACCTTTTGCCAGAAATGTGGATCCGTCATCTTTGGTCTGCTTATGATTTTGGACAATGGACAACGCCAAAATCCACCAGCTCTGGCAGTCGTTTTGCACCAAACTAGATTGTCGTTTTGCCATGAGTTGCTGCTTCCTGAGGAACCATATCAGAATAAAATCCTTGCGATAAAGATTGTGTTATTAAATAACATGTGACACACACACACACACACACACACACACACACTGTGTGTTTTATATTGTTGGTGTATAACATTTCTTTATTCTTGCAGACATGAATGTCGTGGCGACTTTGGTGGCAGAATGTCCTCCGAGACCGCTGTCTGGAGATTTAAAAGACATCGCTGTAGCTGAGCCGTCCAATGGAAGTGGTAAGTCTGTTCTGAATAAAACTTATTAAATTCTTCAATATATCTGACACACAGAGAGACACTCTGTCATAGAGACACTCATTCTGTACACTGTATGAAATCTTGCGTAAAATTACATGTTATTAAATAACATGTGACACACACACACACACACACACACACACACACACACACACACACACACACACTGTGTGTTTTATATTGTTGGTGTATAACATTTCTTTATTCTTGCAGACATGAATGTCGTGGCGACTTTGGTGGCAGAATGTCCTCCGAGACCGCTGTCTGGAGATTTAAAAGACATCGCTGTAGCTGAGCCGTCCAATGGAAGTGGTAAGTCTGTTCTGAATAAAACTTATTAAATTCTTCAATATATCTGACACACAGAGAGACACTCTGTCATAGAGACACTCATTCTGTACACTGTATGAAATCTTGCGTAAAATTACATGTTATTAAATAACATGTGACACACACACACACACACACACACACACACACACACACACACACACACTGTGTTTTATATTGTTGGTGTATAACATTTCTTCTTTATTCTTCCTGCCGCGACGCGAGAATTAAATGTAGCTTGGCGACTTTGGTGGCCAGAATGTCCTGAGACCGCTGTCTGGAGATTTAAAAGACATCGCTGTAGCTGAGCCGTCCAGTGGAAGTGGTAAGTCTGTTCTGAATAAAACTTATTAAATTCTTCAATATATCTGACACACAGAGAGACACTCTGTCATAGAGACACTCATTCTGTACACTGTATGAAATCTTGCGTAAAATTACATGTTATTAAATAACATGTGACACACACACACACACACACACACACACACTGTGTGTTTTATATTGTTGGTGTATAACATTTCTTTATTCTTGCAGACATGAATGTCGTGGCGACTTTGGTGGCAGAATGTCCTACGAGACCGCTGTCTGGAGATTTAAAAGACATCGCTGTAGCTGAGCCGTCCAGTGGAAGTGGTAAGTCTGTTCTGAATAAAACTTATTAAATTCTTCAATATATCTGACACACAGAGAGACACTCTGTCATAGAGACACTCATTCTGTACACTGTATGAAATCTTGCGTAAAATTACATGTTATTAAATAACATGTGACACACACACACACACACACACACACACACACACACTGTGTGTTTTATATTGTTGGTGTATAACATTTCTTTATTCTTGCAGACATGAATGTCGTGGCGACTTTGGTGGCAGAATGTCCTACGAGACCGCTGTCTGGAGATTTAAAAGACATCGCTGTAGCTGAGCCGTCCAATGGAAGTGGTAAGTCTGTTCTGAATAAAACTTATTAAATTCTTCAATATATCTGACACACAGAGAGACACTCTGTCATAGAGACACTCATTCTGTACACTGTATGAAATCTTGCGTAAAATTACATGTTATTAAATAACATGTGACACACACACACACACACACACACACACACACTGTGTGTTTTATATTGTTGGTGTATAACATTTCTTTATTCTTGCAGACATGAATGTCGTGGCGACTTTGGTGGCAGAATGTCCTACGAGACCGCTGTCTGGAGATTTAAAAGACATCGCTGTAGCTGAGCCGTCCAATGGAAGTGGTAAGTCTGTTCTGAATAAAACTTATTAAATTCTTCAATATATCTGACACACAGAGAGACACTCTGTCATAGAGACACTCATTCTGTACACTGTATGAAATCTTGCGTAAAATTACATGTTATTAAATAACATGTGACACACACACACACACACACACACACACACACTGTGTGTTTTATATTGTTGGTGTATAACATTTCTTTATTCTTGCAGACATGAATGTCGTGGCGACTTTGGTGGCAGAATGTCCTACGAGACCGCTGTCTGGAGATTTAAAAGACATCGCTGTAGCTGAGCCGTCCAGTGGAAGTGGTAAGTCTGTTCTGAATAAAACTTATTAAATTCTTCAATATATCTGACACACAGAGAGACACTCTGTCATAGAGACACTCATTCTGTACACTGTATGAAATCTTGCGTAAAATTACATGTTATTAAATAACATGTGACACACACACACACACACACACACACACACACTGTGTGTTTTATATTGTTGGTGTATAACATTTCTTTATTCTTGCAGACATGAATGTCGTGGCGACTTTGGTGGCAGAATGTCCTACGAGACCGCTGTCTGGAGATTTAAAAGACATCGCTGTAGCTGAGCCGTCCAATGGAAGTGGTAAGTCTGTTCTGAATAAAACTTATTAAATTCTTCAATATATCTGACACACAGAGAGACACTCTGTCATAGAGACACTCATTCTGTACACTGTATGAAATCTTGCGTAAAATTACATGTTATTAAATAACATGTGACACACACACACACACACACACACACACACACACACACACACACACACACACTGTGTGTTTTATATTGTTGGTGTATAACATTTCTTTATTCTTGCAGACATGAATGTCGTGGCGACTTTGGTGGCAGAATGTCCTACGAGACCGCTGTCTGGAGATTTAAAAGACATCGCTGTAGCTGAGCCGTCCAGTGGAAGTGGTAAGTCTGTTCTGAATAAAACTTATTAAATTCTTCAATATATCTGACACACAGAGAGACACTCTGTCATAGAGACACTCATTCTGTACACTGTATGAAATCTTGCGTAAAATTACATGTTATTAAATAACATGTGACACACACACACACACACACACACACACACACTGTGTGTTTTATATTGTTGGTGTATAACATTTCTTTATTCTTGCAGACATGAATGTCGTGGCGACTTTGGTGGCAGAATGTCCTACGAGACCGCTGTCTGGAGATTTAAAAGACATCGCTGTAGCTGAGCCGTCCAGTGGAAGTGGTAAGTCTGTTCTGAATAAAACTTATTAAATTCTTCAATATATCTGACACACAGAGAGACACTCTGTCATAGAGACACTCATTCTGTACACTGTATGAAATCTTGCGTAAAATTACATGTTATTAAATAACATGTGACACACACACACACACACACACACACACACACACACACACACACACACACACTGTGTGTTTTATATTGTTGGTGTATAACATTTCTTTATTCTTGCAGACATGAATGTCGTGGCGACTTTGGTGGCAGAATGTCCTCCGAGACCGCTGTCTGGAGATTTAAAAGACATCGCTGTAGCTGAGCCGTCCAATGGAAGTGGTAAGTCTGTTCTGAATAAAACTTATTAAATTCTTCAATATATCTGACACACAGAGAGACACTCTGTCATAGAGACACTCATTCTGTACACTGTATGAAATCTTGCGTAAAATTACATGTTATTAAATAACATGTGACACACACACACACACACACACACACACACACACACTGTGTGTTTTATATTGTTGGTGTATAACATTTCTTTATTCTTGCAGACATGAATGTCGTGGCGACTTTGGTGGCAGAATGTCCTCCGAGACCGCTGTCTGGAGATTTAAAAGACATCGCTGTAGCTGAGCCGTCCAATGGAAGTGGTAAGTCTGTTCTGAATAAAACTTATTAAATTCTTCAATATATCTGACACACAGAGAGACACTCTGTCATAGAGACACTCATTCTGTACACTGTATGAAATCTTGCGTAAAATTACATGTTAT
>JAHLWY010002169.1:0-13269 GCA_020002185.1 Paraescarpia echinospica
CAAGTGCACTCTTAGCGCGGAAGGATCCGTAATGTGGCCTTACCCCAAATTGATGTCCTGGATGTTAAAAATCTTCACGAAGGCTAGGCAGATATCAATCTACACATATAACTACATTAACCACAAAGGGGAATGTATGTTACCCTTTCATCTCCGTCACGTAAGTTACAAGAAAATATTACGTAAGTTATGGATGTGGAAACTCATTCCCATTTGATGTTTTATCTTGTCTAATGCAGTAGTACATTCAGTATTCTCGAAACAAACGTGTCCCATCACAAAGTGATCGAAAAAATTCACGCATATCACACCAAAACGGTATTTTCAAGTGCACTCTTTGCGCGGACGGATCAGTAATGTGGTCTTACCCCAAATTGATGTCCTGCATGTTACAAATCTTCACGAAGGCTAGACTGATATCAAGCTACACATATAACTAGATTAACCGCAAAGGGGAATGTATGTTACCCTTTCATCTCCGTCACGTAATTTACAAGAACATAGTACGTAAGTTATATATGTGTGAAAACTCATTCCCATTTGATGTTTTATCTTGTCTAATGCAGTTGTACATTCAGTATTCTCGAAACAAACGTGTCCCATCACAAAGTGATCTAGAAAGTTCACGCGTATCACACCAAAACGGTGTTTTCTAACTGCACTCTTTGCGCGGACGGACCGTAATGTGGTCTTACCCCAAATTGATGTTCGCATGTTACAAATCTTCATGAAGGGTAGCTGGATATCGCTACACCTATAACTAAATTCAACTCGCAAGGAATGTATGTTACCCTTTCATCTCCGTCACGTAAGTTACAAGAAAATAGTACGTAAGTTATTGGTGTGAAAACTCATTCCCATTTGATGTTTTATCTTGTCTAATGCAGTAGTACATCCAGTATTCTCGAAACAAACGTGTCCCATCACAAAGTGATCGAACAAAATTCACGCATATCACACCAAAACGGTATTTTCAAGTGTACTCTTTGCCCGGACGGATCCGTAATGTGGTCTTACCCCAAATTGATGTCCTGCATGTTATAAAACTTCACGAAGGCTAGACTGATATCAAGCTACACATATAACTAGATTAACCGAAAAGGGGAATGTATGTTACCCTTTCATCTCCGTCACGTAAGTTACAAGAAAATAGTACGTAAGTTTTTGGTGTGAAAACTCATTCCCATTTGATGTTTTATGTTGTCTAATGCAGTAGTACATTCAGTATTCTCGAAACAAACGTGTCCCATCACAAAGTGATTGATAAAAATTCACGCATATCACACCAAAACGGTATTTTCAAGTGCACTCTTTGCGCGGACGGATCAGTAATGTGGTCTTACCCCAAATTGATGTCCTGCATGTTACAAATCTTCACGAAGGTTAGACTGATATCAAGCTACACATATAACTAGATTAACCGCAAAGGGGAATGTATGTTACCCTTTCATCTCCGTCACGTAAGTTACAAGAAAATAGTACGTAAGTTATAGGTGTGAAAACTCATTCCCATTTGATGTTTTATCTTGTCTAATGCAGTAGTACATCCAGTATTCTCGAAAGAAACGTGTCCCATCACAAAGTGATCGAAAAAAATTCACGCATATCACACCAAAACGGTATTTTCAAGTGCACTCTTAACGCGGACGGATCCGTAATGTGGCCTTACACCAAATTGATGTCCTGCATGTTAAAAATCTTCACGAAGGCTAGGCTGATATCAATCTACACATATAACTACATTAACCGCAAAGGGGAATGTATGTTACCCTTTCATCTCCGTCACGTAAGTTACAAGAAAATAGTACGTAAGTTATGGGTGTGGAAACTCATTCCCATTTGATGATTTATATTGTCTAATGCAGTAGTACATTCAGTATTCTCGAAACAAACGTGTTCCATCACAAATTGATCGAAAAAAATTCACGCATATCACACCAAAACGGTATTTTCAAGTGCACTCTTAACGCGGACGGATCCGTAATGTGGCCTTACACCAAATTTATGTCCTGCATGTTACAAATCTTCACGACGGCTAGGCTGATATCAAGCTACACATATAACTAGATTAACCGCAAAGTGGAATGTATATTACCCTATCATCTCCGTCACGTAAGTTACAAGAAAATAGTACGTAAGTTATGGGTGTGAAAACTAATTCCCATTTGATGTTTTATCTTGTCTAATGCATTAGTACATCCAGTATTCTCGAAAGAAACGTGTCCCATCACAAAGTGATCGAAACAAATTCACGCATATATCACACCAAAACGGTATTTTCAAGTGCACTCTTTGCGCGGACGGATCAGTAATGTGGTCTTACCCCAAATTGATGTCCTGCATGTTACAAATCTTCACGAAGGCTAGACTGATATCAAGCTACACATATAACTAGATTAACCGCAAAGGGGAATGTATGTTACCCTTTCATCTCCGTCACGTAAGCTACAAGAAAATAGTACGTTAGTTATAGGTGTGAAAACTCATTCCCATTTGATGTTTTATCTTGTCTAATGCAGTAGTACATCCAGTATTCTCGAAACAAACGTGTCCCATCACAAAGTGATCGAAAAAAATTCACGCATATCACACGAAAACGGTATTTTCAAGTGCACTCTTAGCGCGGAAGGATCCGTAATGTGGCCTTACCCCAAATTGATGTCCTGCATGTTAAAAATCTTCACGAAGGCTAGGCTGATATCTATCAACACATATAACTACATTAACCGCAAAGGGGAATGTATGTTACCGTTTCATCTCCGTCACGTAAGATACAAGAAAATAGTACGTAAGTTTTTGGTGTGAAAACTCATTCCCATTTCATGTTTTATGTTGTCTAATGCAGTAGTACATTCAGTATTCTCGAAACAAACGTGTCCCATCACAAAGTGATCGAAAAAAGTTCACGCATATCACACCAAAACGGTGTTTTCAACTGCACTCTTTGCGCGGACGGATCAGTAATGTGGTCTTACCCCAAATTGATGTTCTGCATGTTACAAATCTTCATGAAGGGTAGGCTGATATCAAGCTACACCTATAACTAAATTAATCGCAAAGGGGAATGTATGTTACCCTTTCATCTCCGTCACGTAAGTTACAAGAAAATAGTACGTAAGTTATAGGTGTGAAAACTCATTCCCATTTGATGTTTTATCTTGTCTAATGCAGTAGTACATCAAGTATTCTCGAAACAAACGTGTCCCATCACAAAGTGATCGAAAAAAATTCACGCATATCACACCAAAACGGTATTTTCAAGTGCACTCTTAGCGCGGAAGGATCCGTAATGTGGCTTTACCCCAAATTGATGTCCTGGATGTTAAAAATATTCATGAAGGCTAGGCAGATATCAATCTACACATATAACTACATTAACCGCAAAGGGGAATGTATGTTACCCTTTCATCTCCGTCACGTAAGTTACAAGAAAATATTACGTAAGTTATGGATGTGGAAACTCATTCCCATTTGATGATTTATCTTGTCTAATGCAGTAGTACATACAGTATTCTCGAAACAAACGTGTCCCATCACAAAGTGATCGAAAAAAATTCACGCATATCACACGAAAACGGTATTTTCAAGTGCACTCTTAGCGCGGAAGGATCCGTAATGTGGCCTTACCCCAAATTGATGTCCTGCATGTTAAAAATCTTCACGAAGGCTAGGCTGATATCTATCAACACATATAACTACATTAACCGCAAAGGGGAATGTATGTTACCCTTTCATCTCCGTCACGTAAGATACAAGAAAATAGTACGTAAGTTTTTGGTGTGAAAACTCATTCCCATTTGATGTTTTATGTTGTCTAATGCAGTAGTACATTCAGTATTCTCGAAACAAACGTGTCCCATCACAAAGTGATCGAAAAAAGTTCACGCATATCACACCAAAACGGTGTTTTCAACTGCACTCTTTGCGCGGACGGATCAGTAATGTGGTCTTACCCCAAATTGATGTTCTGCTTGTTACAAATCTTCATGAAGGGTAGGCTGATATCAAGCTACACCTATAACTAAATTAACCGCAAAGGGGAATGTATGTTACCCTTTCATCTCCGTCACGTAAGTTATAAGAAAATAGTACGTAAGTTATGGGTGTGAAAACTCATTCCCATTTGATGTTTTATTTTGTCTAATACAGTAGTACATCCAGTATTCTCGAAACAAACGTGTCCCATCACAAATTGATCGAACAAAATTCACGCATATCACACCAAAACGGTATTTTCAAGTGTACTCTTTGCCCGGACGGATCCGTAATGTGGCCTTACCCCAAATTGATGTCCTGCATGTTATAAAACTTCACGAAGGCTAGATTGATATCAAGCTACACATATAACTAGATTAACCGAAAAGGGGAATGTATGTTACCCTTTCATCTCCGTCACGTAAGTTACAAGAAAATAGTACGTAAATTATGGGTGTGAAAACTCATTCCCATTTGATGTTTTATCTTGTCTAATGCAGTAGTACATCAAGTATTCTCGAAACAAACGTGTCCCATCACAAATTGATCGAAAAAAATTCACGCATATCACACCAAAACGGTCTTTTCAAGTGCACTCTTAGCGCGGAAGGATCCGTAATGTGGCCTTACCCCAAATTGATGTCCTGGATGTTAAAAATCTTCACGAAGGCTAGGCAGATATCAATCTACACATATAACTACATTAACCGCAAAGGGGAATGTATGTTACCCTTTCATCTCCGTCACGTAAGTTACAAGAAAATATTACGTAAGTTATGGATGTGGAAACTCATTCCCATTTGATGATTTATTTTGTCTAATGCAGTAGTACATACAGTATTCTCGAAACAAACGTGTCCCATCACAAAGTGATCGAAAAAAATTCACGCATATCACACCAAAACGGTATTTTCAAGTGCACTCTTAACGCGGACGGATCCGTAATGTGGCCTTACACCAAATTGATGTCCTGCATGTTAAAAATCTTCACGAAGGCTAGGCTGATATCAATCTACACATATAACTACATTAACCGCAAAGGGGAATGTATGTTACCCTTTCATCTCCGTCACGTAAGTTACAAGAAAATAGTACGTAAGTTATAGGTGTGAAAACTCATTCCCATTTGATGATTTATATTGTCTAATGCAGTAGTACATTCAGTATTCTCGAAACAAACGTGTCCCATCACAAAGTGATCGAAAAAAATTCACGCATATCACACCAAAACGGTATTTTCAAGTGCACTCTTAACGCGGACGGATCCGTAATGTGGCCTTACACCAAATTTATGTCCTGCATGTTACAAATCTTCACGACGGCTAGGCTGATATCAAGCTACACATATAACTAGATTAACCGCAAAGTGGAATGTATATTACCCTATCATCTCCGTCACGTAAGTTACAAGAAAATAGTACGTAAGTTATGGGTGTGAAAACTAATTCCCATTTGATGTTTTATCTTGTCTAATGCATTAGTACATCCAGTATTCTCGAAAGAAACGTGTCCCATCACAAAGTGATCGAAACAAATTCACGCATATATCACACCAAAACGGTATTTTCAAGTGCACTCTTTGCGCGGACGGATCCGTAATGTGGACTTACCACAAATTGATGTCCTGCATGTTATAAATCTTCACGAAGGCTAGATTGATATCAAGCTATACATATAACTAGATTAACCGCAAAGGGGAATGTATGTTACCCTTTCATCTCCGTCACGTAAGTTACAAGAAAATAGTATGTAAGTTATGGGTGTGAAAACTCATTCCCATTTGATGTTTTATCTTGTCTAATGCAGTAGTACATCCAGTATTCTCGAAACAAACGTGTCCCATCACAAATTGATCGAAAAAAATTCACGCATATCACACGAAAACGGTATTTTCAAGTGCACTCTTAGCGCGGAAGGATCCGTAATGTGGCCTTACCCCAAATTGATGTCCTGCATGTTAAAAATCTTCACGAAGGCTAGGCTGATATCTATCAACACATATAACTACATTAACCGCAAAGGGGAATGTATGTTACCGTTTCATCTCCGTCACGTAAGATACAAGAAAATAGTACGTAAGTTTTTGGTGTGAAAACTCATTCCCATTTGATGTTTTATGTTGTCTAATGCAGTAGTACATTCAGTATTCTCGAAACAAACGTGTCCCATCACAAAGTGATTGAAAAAAGTTCACGCATATCACACCAAAACGGTGTTTTCAAGTGCACTCTTTGCGCTGACGGATCAGTAATGTGGTCTTACCCCAAATTGATGTCCTGCATGTTACAAATCTTCATGAAGGGTAGGCTGATATCAAGCTACACATATAACTAGATTAATCGCAAAGGGGAATGTATGTTACCCTTTCATCTCCGTCACGTAAGTTACAAGAAAATAGTACGTAAGTTATAGGTGTGAAAACTCATTCCCATTTGATGTTTTATCTTGTCTAATGCAGTAGTACATCTAGTATTCTCGAAACAAACGTGTCCCATCACAAAGTGATCGAAAAAAATTCACGCATATCACACCAAAACGGTATTTTCAAGTGCACTCTTAACGCGGACGGATCCGTAATGTGGCCTTACACCAAATTGATGTCCTGCATGTTAAAAATCTTCACGAAGGCTAGGCTGATATCAATCTACACATATAACTACATTAACCGCAAAGGGGAATGTATGTTACCCTTTCATCTCCGTCACGTAAGTTACAAGAAAATAGTACGTAAGTTATGGGTGTGGAAACTCATTCCCATTTGATGATTTATCTTGTCTAATGCAGTAGTACATTCAGTATTCTCGAAACAAACGTGTTCCATCACAAAGTGATCGAAAAAAATTCACGCATATCACACCAAAACGGTATTTTCAAGTGCACTCTTTGCGCGGACGGATCCGTAATGTTGATGTCCTGCATGTTACAAATCTTCACGACGGCTAGGCTGATATCAAGCTACACATATAACTAGATTAACCGCAAAGTGGAATGTATATTACCCTATCATCTCCGTCACGTAAGTTACAAGAAAATAGTATGTAAGTTATGGGTGTGAAAACTAATTCCCATTTGATGTTTTATCTTGTCTAATGCATTAGTACATCCAGTATTCTCGAAAGAAACGTGTCCCATCACAAAGTGATCGAAACAAATTCACGCATATATCACACCAAAACGGTATTTTCAAGTGCACTCTTTGCGCGGACGGATCCGTAATGTGGTCTTACGACAAATTGATGTCCTGCATGTTATAAATCTTCACGAAGGCTAGATTGATATCAAGCTACACATATAACTAGATTAACCGCAAAGGGGAATGTATGTTACCCTTTCATCTCTGTCACGTAAGTTACAAGAAAATAGTATGTAAGTTATGGGTGTGAAAACTCATTCCCATTTGATGTTTTATCTTGTCTAACGCAGTAGTACATCCAGTATTCTCGAAACAAACGTGTCCCATCACAAATTGATCGAAAAAAATTCACGCATATCACACGAAAACGGTATTTTCAAGTGCACTCTTAGCGCGGAAGGATCCGTAATGTGGCCTTACCCCAAATTGATGTCCTGCATGTTAAAAATCTTCACGCACGCTAGGCTGATATCAATCAACACATATAACTACATTAACCGCAAAGGGGAATGTATGTTACCCTTTCATCTCCGTCACGTAAGATACAAGAAAATAGTACGTAAGTTTTTGGTGTGAAAACTCATTCCCATTTGATGTTTTATGTTGTCTAATGCAGTAGTATATTCAGTATTCTCGAAACAAACGTGTCCCATCACAAAGTGATCAAAAAAAATTCACGCATATCACACCAAAACGGTATTTTCAAGAGCACTCTTTGCGCGGACGGATCCGTAATGTGGTCTTACCACAAATTAATATCCTGCATGTTACAAATCTTCACGACGGCTAGGCTGATATCAAGCTACACATATAACTAGATTAACCGCAAAGTGGAATGTATATTACCTTATCATCTCCGTCACGTAAGTTACAAGAAAATAGTACGTAAGTTATGGGTGTGAAAACTAATTCCCATTTGATGTTTTATCTTGTCTAATGCAGTAGTACATCCAGTATTCTCGAAACAAACGTGTCCCATCACAAAGTGATCGAAAAAAATTCACGCATATCACACCAAAACGGTATTTTCAAGTGCACTCTTTGCGCGGACGGATCCGTAATGTGGTCTTACCACAAATTGATGACCTGCATGTTATAAATCTTCACGAAGGCTAGATTGATATCAAGCTACACATATAACTAGATTAACCGCAAAGGGGAATGTATGTTACCCTTTCATCTCCGTCACGTAAGTTACAAGAAAATAGTACGTAAGTTATGGATGTGAAAACTCATTCCCATTTGATGTTTTATCTTGTCTAATGCAGTAGTACATCCAGTATTCTCGAAACAAACGTGTCCCATCACAAATTGATCGAAAAAATGTCACGCATATCACACCAAAACGGTATTTTCAAGTGCACTCTTAGCGTGGAAGAATCCGTAATGTGGCCTTACCCAAAATTGATGTCCTGCATGTTAAAAATCTTCACGAAGGCTAGGCTGATATCAATCTACACATATAACTACATTAACCGCAAAGGGGAATGTATGTTACCCTTTCATCTCCGTCACGTAAGTTACAAGAAAATATTACGTAAGTTATGGGTGTGGAAACTCATTCCCATTTGATGATTTATCTTGTCTAATGCAGTAGTACATTCAGTATTCTCGAAACAAACGTGTCCCATCACAAAGTGATCGAAAAAAATTCACGCATATCACACCAAAACGGTATTTTCAAGTGCACTCTTTGCGCGGACGGATCCGTAATGTGGCCTTACTCCAAATTGATGTCCTGCATGTTAAAAATCTTCACGAAGGCTAGGCTGATATCAATCTACACATATAACTACATTAACCGCAAAGGGGAATGTATGTTACCCTTTCATCTCCGTCACGTAACTTACAAGAAAATAGTACGTAAGTTATGGGTGTGAAAACTCATTCCCATTTGATGTTTTATCTTGTCTAATACAGTAGTACATCCAGTATTCTCGAAACAAACGTGTCCCATCATAAAGTGATCGATAAAAATTCACGCATATCATACCAAAAAGGTATTTTCAAGTGCACTCTTTGCGCGGACGGATCCGTAATGTGGCCTTACCCCAAATTGATGTGCTGCATGTCACAAATCTTCATGAAGGCTAGGCTGATATCAAGCTACACCTATAACTAAATTAACCGCAAAGGGGAATGTATGTTACCCTTTCATCTCCGTCACGTAAGTTATAAGAAAATAGTACGTAAGTTATGGGTGTGAAAACTCGTTCCCATTTGATGTTTTATTTTGTCTAATACAGTAGTACATCCAGTATTCTCGAAACAAACGTGTCCCATCACAAATTGATCGAAAAAAATTCACGCATATCACAACAAAACGGTATTTTCAAGTGTACTCTTTGCGCGGACGGATCCGTAATGTGGCCTTACCCCAAATTGATGTCCTGCATGTTATAAAACTTCACGAAGGCTAGATTGATATCAAGCTACACATATAACTAGATTAACCGAAAAGGGGAATGTATGTTACCCTTTCATCTCCGTCACGTAAGTTACAAGAAAATAGTACGTAAATTATGGGTGTGAAAACTCATTCCCATTTGATGTTTTATCTTGTCTAATGCAGTGATACATCAAATTATTCTCAGAACAAACGTGTCCCATGCAAATTAGATCCCGAAAAGAATTCCGCATATCACACAAAACTTTGGTATTTTCAAATTGCGCTCTTAACGCGGAAGAGTCCTTAATGGCCTTACCCCAAATTGATGTCCTGGATGTTAAAATCTTCACGAGAGCTGGTAGATATCAATCTACACATATAACTGGTATTTTAAGCCGCAAAGGGAATGTATATTTACCCTTTCATCTCCGTCACGTAAGTTACAAGAAAATATTACGTAAGTTATGGGTGTGGAAACTCATTCCCATTTGATGATTTATCTTGTCTAATGCAGTAGTACATACAGTATTCTCGAAACAAACGTGTCCCATCACAAAGTGATCGAAACAAATTCACGCATATCATAACAAAACGGTATTTTCAAGTGCACTTTTAACGCGGACGGATCCGTAATGTGGCCTTACACCAAATTGATGTCCTGCATGTTAAAAATCTTCACGAAGGCTAGGCTGATATCAATCTACACATATAACTACATTAACCGCAAAGGGGAATGTATGTTACCCTTTCATCTCCGTCACGTAAGATACAAGAAAATAGTACGTAAGTTATAGGTATGAAAACTCATTCCCATTTGATGTTTTATCTTGTCTAATGCAGTGGTACATCCAGTATTCTCGAAACAAACGTGTTCCATCACAAAGTGATCGAAACAAATTCACGCATATATCCGCACCAAAACGGTATTTTCAAATTGCCTCTTTTGCGCGGACGGATCCATAGTGGTCTTACCACAGAATTGATGTCCTGCATGTTATAAATCTTCACAGAAGGCTGGAATTGATATCAAGCTACACATATAGCTTCGTTAACCGCAAAGGGGAATGTAATATTTACCTTTCATCTCCGTCACGTGAAGTTACAGAAGTATATGTAAAGAAGTTATGGGTGTGAAAACAAATTTCCATTTGATGTTTTATCTTATCTCAATGCAGTGAAGTACGTAAAGTATTCCTCTTGAGAAACAAACGTGTCCCATCACAAAGTGATCGAAAAAAGTTCACGCATATCACACCAAAACGGTGTTTTCAACTGCACTCTTTGCGCGGACGGATCAGTAATGTGGTCTTACCCCAAATTAATGTTCTGCATGTTACAAATCTTCATGAAGGGTAGGCTGATATCAAGCTACACCTATAACTAAATTAACCGCAAAGGGGAATGTATGTTACGCTTTCATCTCCGTCACGTAAGTTATAAGAAAATAGTACGTAAGTTATGGGTGTGAAAACTCATTCCCATTTGATGTTTTATTTTGTCTAATGCAGTAGTACATCCAGTATTCTCGAAACAAACGTGTCCCATCACAAAGTGATCGAACAAAATTCACGCATATCACACCAAAACGGTATTTTCAAGTGTACACTTTGCCCGGACGGATCCGTAATGTGGCCTTACCCCAAATTGATGTCCTGCATGTTATAAAACTTCACGAAGGCTAGATTGATATCAAGCTACACATATAACTAGATTAACCGAAAAGGGGAATGTATGTTACCCTTTCATCTCTCCGTCATGAGGTTACAAAGAAATAGTACTTAGAATTATGGGTGTGAAAATACGATTTCCCATTTGAGTGTTTTATCTTGTCACAATGCAAGTAGTACATCAAGTATTCTCAGAAACAAACGCGTGTCCCATCTGCAAATTGATCGAAAAATTCGCATATCACCAAAACGGTCTTTTCAAGGAGTGCACTCTCTTAGCGCGGAAGGGGATCAATGAAATGTGGCCTTACCCCAAATTGATGTCCTGGATGTTAAAAATCTTCACGAAGGCTAGGCAGATATCAATCTACACATATAACTACATTAACCGCAAAGGGGAATGTATGTTACCCTTTCATCTCCGTCACGTAAGTTACAAGAAAATATTACGTAAGTTATGGATGTGGAAACTCATTCCCATTTGATGATTTATCTTGTCTAATGCAGTAGTACATACAGTATTCTCTCGAAATTAGGCATTGTCCCATCACAAAGTGATCGAAAAAATTCACGCATATATCCGCACGAAAACGGTATTTTCAAGTGCACTTTCATAGCGCGGAAAGGATCCGTAATGGCCTTACCCAAATTGATGTCCTGCATGTTAAAAATCTTCACGAAGGCTGGGCTGATATCTATCAAGCACATATAACTACATTAACCGCAAAAGGGGAATGTATGTTACCCTTTCATCTCTCCGTCACGTAAAGATGCAAGAGAAATGAGTACGTAAGTTTTTGGTGTGAAACTCATTTCCCAACATTTTTATGTTGTCTAATGCAGTAGTACATTCAGTATTCTCGAAACAAACGTGTCCCATCACAAAGTGATCGAAAAAAATTCACGCATATCACACCAAAACGGTGTTTTCAACTGCACTCTTTGCGCGGACGGATCAGTAATGTGGTCTTACCCCAAATTGATGTTCTGCTTGTTACAAATCTTCATGAAGGGTAGGCTGATATCAAGCTACACCTATAACTAAATTAACCGCAAAGGGGAATGTATGTTACCCTTTCATCTCCGTCACATAAGTTATAAGAAAATAGTACGTAAGTTATGGGTGTGAAAACTCATTCCCATTTGATGTTTTATTTTGTCTAATACAGTAGTACATCCAGTATTCTCGAAACAAACGTGTCCCATCACAAATTGATCGAACAAAATTCACGCATATCACACCAAAACGGTATTTTCAAGTGTACTCTTTGCCCGGACGGATCCGTAATGTGGCCTTACCCCAAATTGATGTCCTGCATGTTATAAAACTTCACGAAGGCTAGATTGATATCAAGCTACACATATAACTAGATTAACCGAAAAGGGGAATGTATGTTACCCTTTCATCTCCGTCACGTAAGTTACAAGAAAATAGTACGTAAATTATGGGTGTGAAAACTCATTCCCATTTGATGTTTTATCTTGTCTAATGCAGTAGTACATCAAGTATTCTCGAAACAAACGTGTCCCATCACAAATTGATCGAAAAAAATTCACGCATATCACACCAAAACGGTCTTTTCAAGTGCACTCTTAGCGCGGAAGGATCCGTAATGTGGCCTTACCCCAAATTGATGTCCTGGATGTTAAAAATCTTCACGAAGGCTAGGCAGATATCAATCTACACATATAACTACATTAACCACAAAGGGGAATGTATGTTACCCTTTCATCTCCGTCACGTAAGTTACAAGAAAATATTACGTAAGTTATGGATGTGGAAACTCATTCCCATTTGATGATTTATCTTGTCTAATGCAGTAGTACATACAGTATTCTCGAAACAAACGTGTCCCATCACAAAGTGATCGAAAAAAATTCACGCATATCACACCAAAACGGTATTTTCAAGTGCACTCTTAACGCGGACGGATCCGTAATGTGGCCTTACACCAAATTTATGTCCTGCATGTTACAAATCTTCACGACGGCTAGGCTGATATCAAGCTACACATATAACTAGATTAACCGCAAAGTGGAATGTATATTACCCTATCATCTCCGTCACGTAAGTTACAAGAAAATAGTACGTAAGTTATGGGTGT
>JAHLWY010002170.1:0-13262 GCA_020002185.1 Paraescarpia echinospica
TGTTCGTTGAAAGTTCTCTCGTAATCAAAACGTGTATCATAATATAATGTTTAATGGTAAGTAAAATTGTCCCGTATCCCAAGAACATCATAGCAAAAAGATATGATATTTACAAAAGCGCGAAGATTATAATTTTAAATGGATGAAATGGTGTTATTAAAATAATAATACATGTGTGTTCGTTACGAGTGTGTTACCGCAGGAAAGCAGCCACGAGTTGTGCAGGTAAAGGCGACTTACAGCGTCGTTTGGCAAACTTGAAATACACATATTACATTTTCTAGTTTACTCTCGTTTCAGATTCTGAGTAAGAACGGTATCTAATGAATTAATATTTATAACTACTGCACAACGAACTGCCATATATGGTTTACACCTTTATTTGGAAGTTAACTCAAGAACAGAGATTCAGACTTTAGAATATAATCACAATTGGCGGCGTCATGTTGTGAAGAATGTCTTCACCACCGGCTAGTCTTCCTCTTCTATGTGGCTAGAACAAAATAAAAACGAAACGCAAATGTTAAACATATGCGCATGTTGTTAATAAGGCTTCTAAATGGCTATTATTGTTTGGCGTAGGCCCAACTACAGAGACTCCGACCCCACAATAAACATTTCCACCTATTATGTAGACTATATTAATACTCTTAAAACTTTGTTTAACGGTACATTTATGAGAACTGGATTCAACAGTCTCTCTTTAAAAATATCCATTCCCACGTTGAGGCAAGAGTTCCGCTTGAACTTACCACACATGGGTGGTGGGCGGGGGCCAGTTTCTGGTGAGTACAAAGGGGTGCAATTTGTGGTACACGTATTTTGTGAGCCTCAGGGGGTGCAACCGGAAGATTTTGGTGAGCGTCAGGGGGTACAACCGGAAGATTTTGGTGAACCTCAGGGTGGGGGGTGCAGTTGGAGGTGGAAACAAAACGTACCCCAAATCATCCACGTTTGGGGCCTGCATACCCGTTAATATGACGATAGTACTTCATTTGTATATTATGATAATATTACAAAGCGGGGATAACGTATTTCACAGTGAAATACATCAACTATGAACTTGGTGCGGTTTGGACCGTTAAACATATCAACATAATGTTTGTTGTGTGATGTTTGTATAATTTTCTTATAACAAATAAAAACTCGTAAGTTTACACATTAACACCAACTTGTTTTTGCAAATCGACATAGAGTGATATGCACAAACAATATAACGTGGCGAAGTTTCAAAAAATCTGAGTGCTAGAACCAAGATGGTGGATTGTCTTTAAGTGACTTACCTATACGCCTCAGTCGAGCCATCAGATCCTTGAAAGGTCAACGCTGCCGATCGCGTTCACATCTCTGACACCTCGTTGCAACACCTTGACTGCCGTTTAACTGGAATTGCTATTCGAATTGTCACCGACCACATTCACAGTTCTCGCACGTTGGTGAATCACGACTGGCGTTTAATCGTAATCGCTATTCGAATTGTCAGCGATCGCGCTGATATCTGTCACATCTCTTGCCTGTATCGCGTCCACTGACTCGTGATCAGAATCTTCAACCTGACCGCGGAAGTACGTAGCCAAGAAGACAAGCAGACAGAACGCTTGGGCGACTCGTAGACGTTTCATCGTGGAAAACTGTTGATGGGAACATTAAAGGAAATAAGAACCTTCTTGTTTTGATTCATAATACTAACAGAAATTCCCATCCCTTGGACGACGTTACACTCACGCACGCATGCTCACACGCAAACACGCGACCTGAAAGCGTAGCGCCCAAAACGCAAAATATATCTAGGAGGAAAATGTTAACATGCCCCCCCACACAAATACAGACAACGTAATCTTAATTCATAATATGATTGAAACGTGTGTTACTTAGACGTGACAGCGGCAATTGTATCAACAAATGTTGGTATTTTGTTACCTATAAATACTGCCATCTGATCAATAGGTTATGTCAACGTCACTCTCATGTCAACTTTTAATAGGTTTAGGGCCTATGTCTTTAGATATGTGTCAAATTGTGAAATACAAGCAGCACGCTATATTGTAAAATAGCCTGGACTTAATCAATATTAATCTTACCATAATTAATTATATCGCCAGATGTAGATTGTGCTTTCTTGCTCAGGAAAGCAAAACCCCTTTCTTTTTGCCGCACCATGTGCGTGCGTGCGTATCGGATGTTATCTATGTTAACTTGTTCTTCCCAGACGGCCTGTACACCGGGCGCCACAGTTTCACGTGCTCATCTATGTTGTCTATATTTTGTTTCTCAAAATTTTCAGTTGGTTAAATGCTTTATTTTGGCTATTTTAGGATTGGTACCGGTCGTTAAAAGGACGTGCATCGATTATTTAAACGTCACGTGTATTTCATATCGATTGTCCCGAGGTGGGCCGATTAGTTGGAGACGTTTTACGTAGACTAACATTTTTAAAATGAAAAACTGGGTCATGACAAACGTCAGGAATATTTCGGGAAACCGTCATCTGCGTCTATGGGTATCTAGCGATTTTTTGCTAGTAATTATAACAATACTGTGTGCCTGGTGCTAAACAAACTTTGCAATAATGTAGTCTTAAATGACCAAGTCACCGTAACTTCGCGTGTTCTGTTGACGTCTCCGTCCTGAGGATGATCTTGCCTTCTAAGAGCTTCTACCAAATATAAATCTGCGATATCTGCCGACACGTGGCTCTGAAGATAACGTCATCAGCTCCATTTGGAAGGTGGCGGTGTCGTTATTGATTATGGAAAAATGATAAAGTTGCATAAGAACGTGCTATGATGAAGGTCATATTTTAATATAAAAACGGAACCCTGCTAGGCTTGGTTGTCGGTTATGCTAGACGCAATAAATCATGTCCCTTGTTGTTGTCGCTGAGAATCGTTGTAGAGTCAGCAATAAATCAACCTGACATCCGTTGCTATAGTCACGGAGCAGAAGCGAGGAAGAGTCAACTGACTAGTGCCTTGTGGTACAAAGACACGGCTGGACACATGGATGCCACCGACGACGCAAACAAGGGTCTACAAAAAAGAAAGACCTATATTACCCGTAGTCGAATCGTAGACATGATGGGTCGTCTACACGTCGACCTCTTCTTCCAAGACCGCTACCTATTGAACGGCGTCGACGTGAAAATTCGACTAGTACAGAGCAAGGATGCTTTTGCACTCATGGCTGGTGGTGGTGACAATGCCGATTACAAGGTACGCATAGTCGAAGCAATTTTGTTTGCACGAAAAGCCAAACTGAATCCTGCCGTACAGATGGGTCACATCAAAGCGCTACAAAAGGGAACGGCCAAGTATCCGTTGCGAAGAGTCGATTGCAAGGTATTTTCCATATCGCGAGGTGCCATGTCACACACTCACGAAAACGTTTATTTGGGTATCTTACCCAAGAGACTAGTCTTGCGTTGTGTAGACAACGACGCTTACAATGGAACATTTGCCAAGAATCCGTTCCACGTAAAGCACAACAACTTGAACTTTCTTGCATTGTACGTCGACGGGCAACAAGTTCCTGCGAAACCACTCCAGCCTAATTCCAATGATGGTTCCTACGTGAGAAGTTACAGTAATCTATTTGCTGGAACGGGAAAGATGTTTTAAGACGAGGGAAACAACATCAGTCGGGACGAGTTTGGCAATGGATACACCCTGTTTGCGTTTGACATCACACCAGATTGTTGTGACGGTCCCCATTTCAATTTGGTGCATAAAGGCAACCTACGAGTCGAGATGCACTTTAATCAACCTCTCGACCAAACGATTAACGTCGTCGTCTACGGAGAATTCGAGACGGTTTTGGAGATTGACCGCAACAGAAACGTCGTCTACGATTACTGATGGATACGTCACAGATAGAAAGACTCCTTGCGGCGGATGCTTACACTAGGACCGTTGCTCGAGGCGTACTACCTAAAGACGGGTTACCCACTACTCCTTTGACGACCTATCCGGCAGCTTTCGTGTGCAACACTCATTCGAGCGATGAACCGGGTCAACATTGGATCTGCATGTTTATTGCAAAAGACGGACGTGGAGAATTCTTCGACTCCTACGGTTTGCCACCTCGACACGTCGAATTCGTGGATTTTCTACAGAGCAACTGCGTGACTTGGACATTCAACAAGAGAACGCTTCAGAGCCCGCTGTCTAACGTGTGTGGACAATACTGTGTCGTGTACTTGCTGCACCGAAGTCGAGGCGTACCCACGAAGACGTTTGTGAACACTTTCTGGAACGATTTAGTGAACAATGACTGTCGTGTTTTCGATTTTGTTAAGAGTGCCATGTAATGTGTGCATGTAATGTTGGCATGCACGTTCTTGTATTACGTTAATTAAGCAATAAAAAGTCGACACCATATATGCGTTTGTGAAATGTTTTATTCAGATACCCAAAAGAAAGTATCACTATTTCTTTATATCACATATATTCGTGTTGTCAGATACTCAAGAGAAAGAATCACTATTTCACCCATGTAGTATCTCAATATCTCAACCTCCCCGTTCAAATGATGTCCGGTATATTTTTCACAAACGAACCTATCCTTTAACATGGGGAAAATTTGCTATCTTTTGACATAGGGAAATTTGGTAGGACAGGTTTCAGAGGATAATTTGGGGTAAATTGATACCTCCAACTCAAAATGCCGTCGTATACCTTTACGATAATAGCTCCTATCCTTTAACATGGGGGGTAATTTGCTATCTTTTAACATAGGGAAATTTGGTAGGACAGGTTTCAGAGAATAATTTGGGGTAAATTGATACCTCCAACTCAAAATACCGTCGTATACCTTTACGATAATAGCTCCTATCCTTTAACATGGGGAAAATTCCCTATCCTTTAACATGGAGAAAATGGTCTATCTTTTAACCTGGGCGCGCCCCGGAGGAAATCCCTATCTTTTAACATGGGGAAAAAATGTCCTATATTTTAACATGGGCGCGCCCCGGAGGAAATCCCTATCTTTTAATATGGGGGAAAATGTCCTATCTTTTAACCTGGGCTCGGCACGGATGAAATCCCTATATTTTAACATGGGATTTCCCCCGAGGCGCTCCAGCGTCCCCGCTGAATAACCTATATTACTACTGTGTTGGTATAAATTGTCATCCGAAATTTAGGATTTCCGCCTGTGTTTCAGATAACACTAGATGGCTTAAGTTGATAATCGTGTGATTGCGCAGATCATTGGACTTGTTTTGGGCGGTATGGTTGCCCTCAATGTTTCTTAGTTTAAATGGCACAACCAATGTGTTAGCATTTTGTTCGCTGTTTCTGGTGTCCGATGAATGTTGTCTGATATGTCTGTCTTGAACGATGACTTCTCTAATTTAGGTATTACAACAATGCTCTTAATGTCTAGTAGGCTCTCCGAAGTTCTCATAATGTATTCTTGTTCTACCCGAGGTAATCTGTCGGAAACGTTTATTTCGGGTATGGCGAATTGAGTGAGGAAAACACTTGCCTGCTCGAGCCGCCATCCTTTGCAAATTAGGGATGGTCGTCACACTTGGTTTGTTCGCTCTGTCGTTGATTCCCACCGATAGGATCACAATCTCTGGAGGTGTGCCGTCTGTCTCTGCGGGATGCATCATCATCTGTTCGAGATTCCTAATTTTGGCTTCAGGGTAGCTGTCCACTTGGATGTCTCGTTCCATCGATTCTGTAATCCTAGAAACGTTTGAGTCACCCAGAATAACGACACGTTTTTTGATTATCGGTAACTTCCAGCTGGATTTCTTGCACTTTGTGCTTCTATGTGTGGAGGACACAGTAGAGAATCGTTTTGCAGGAGTAGGCGAACGGGGTAGTCTATGAATTATGATGCGGTCCACCCGATGTCTGGAGACAGGTAGGAAAGAATGAGACTTCGAGTGGGGTGGAAGCTCCGGAGAACACGATTGTCTCGGTAGTGGCGGGAAGGAGTTGGGAGAAAGGGATGGAGAAGAGGTGGCAGAAACATTAGAAGGCTCACGTATGGCGTGATGCAGGGATGGTGTGGCGATAGCAGCTGCTGAAGGGGTGGTGGTGATGGTAGTAGAACACAACGGCGCTGGCACCGGTGATAGAGAAGTGGTCTGCCGCTTACGACCTGCAGTCGAAGTAGGAAAAGGCTTGGTCCCTGATGTATTAGCCGTGAACAAGGAGGGAGATGAAATGGGTGGAGTGGATACGACAGTGGAATAGAGCGGTGTTTGCGTAAAGCCAGTTGGCTTGTGTGCCGATGTGAGAGGGGTTGTAGCCATACCTCTGCTTCGTTCCGTTGGTAGTGTGGTCGACGAGCTGATAATTACTTTCTTCCTTGGCTGTTTGCGTGGTGGCTTTGTTGTCGTGTGCGTAGAACTGCTTGGCAAATGTGTTGTCTCTGTTTCGCACTCTGAGTGCTCACCGTCCGTAGCTGTATTGTTCTCGTCAATGCTGTGTCTCATCGACGGTTGTGTCTATTGGGTGGTTGAATTTTTCTGCGGAAGCTTGCCCTGGGCACAGTCACGGAATTGCGTCAGTACTTTCCCGCACATGTTCCTTCCGTGTCCGTCGTGTCCGGTGCCCCAATAGTTTTCAGACGTATGACTGATGAAGTTCATTCCTTCCGATCTGTCGAGTCTTGTCGCGAAGGACGGGGCATGATCGAATTTCCACTGGAAGATCTCCCACTGGAGATCCTCAGCTCGATGATTCCACTTGTTGTCGTTGGCCGGGAAATCCTTGCTATCTTGTTTACCTCCGTCGTTGTACGAGCAGCGAAAATGGCGTCGGCGGCTGCTGGCATGTCGTAATATACAGCCTTGGCAAACATCAGTGCGTGGGTTCCGGACGGGAAGCAAGCGTTGTTGAAGGCATCCTGAAAGCAGACTTGACAAGCGAAAGCATTGCTAGCAGGGTCTCCCATCGTCTTATGTCCCCTATCGTGTCTTCGGAGGAGGGAACAAATGGTCTTTGTCAATTATGGGGGCCGCCCGATGTTTCTGAAACATCACTTTGGATGGTCCTGCCATAGCCAACCCTATTGGTTAGATTATTTTGTTCAAACGCGGCGACCTTACCCGAATTTGGAAGTCGAGACCTAACTGGGGGTGGTGATGAGATACCAACCCCCTTGACATTTTGGGCCCGAACGTTCCTACCATTTGAATTGGTAAAGACAAGGTGGTCGGACATTAATCCTTGCCCCATAGCCGGAATGGCTTACTGTACCTTGTGGCGAATGTTGTCTAAGCTGGAGTGGGTCTTGGCGTGACCCTCGAATGTCCGCTGGACCGGGACGGTTGACGTGGTACGGACAGGCTGATTTCTGTGCAACGGAGCGGCTGACGTTGCAGAGAAGGGCCGTCTCTGTTCCCACCCCCTCCATAGAGATATGTTACTCAAAGCTGTTCCGAATTCTGAAACAGTGGAATTTTGCAACTTCAGACCGAAATTATCTCGAGCCCAACCGAGCGCCGTATGACGGGCCCTGGACATCTCGACCTTGGAGGCACGAGTATTTCACAATGAAAGGATTAAATTTAGCGTGGTGAGGTAGTGGTCGTGAGCAATCACTTGTACCTGTTTAGCCCAAGATCGATTTAGGGTTTGAATCCGTTTGATGATATCTGAATTCGGTCTAGCTGGCCTGAAGAAATGGTTCAACTCAGCTATTTTATGAAAGAAGGCTTTAACGGGAGAGCCTTCTGGTTGTTTACTCATGATCGATATATGATGGATCATCTGTAGCAACTGGAGTTTAGCCAAGTTAATATTGCTACCAGCCTGGCCGTCTACCTTATTCCGAGTGCCCTTTGTAGTGGCGATTATAAGCCATACTACGAATTTCAAATCAATTTCTCTCTCAATTTACCGACCGGTTTCGACTGAATAGTCTTTATCAAGGTAATTTGAATTTCTAACGACGAGACATGTTTTGCGATTATATAGGATCCCAAAGGCGTGCAAGATGGTGATAGGTTAATGTCGTTTAGCCAATCAGTGCCCGTTGAATTCGAAACAAATTATGGTGTGCCCTGTGGGCCCTGCCCAGAGCCAATTTGGCGTCATTGTAATCTAGTTGTACCAAGTTTGTAAAGAAAGTGCATGTGTTAGGGTAACTGTGTATTATTATTATTATTAGTAGTAGTAGTAGTAATATTTGTAGTAATAATAGTATTAGTAATAGTAGAATTAGTAGTATTAGTATTATTATTATCATTATTACTACTAATATGAATATATCCACGATTTTGATTGTTTTGGTGATGTTGATAATGATGATAATAATGACAACGTGTTTGACACGATAGTAATGTGGTTGATGTTGTTATGTTTGTTTTTTGAGATGCTGCTGCTGATAATAATAATAATGGTGATGGTGATGGTGACGGTGATGGTGGAGGTGATGGTGATGGTGGAGGTGATGGTGATGATGGAGGTGATGGTGATGGTGGAGGTGATGGTGATGGTGGAGGTGATGGTGATGGTGGAGGTGATGGTGATAAGGTCCGTTAGTCATTTATCAGCAATCGGGCCTCCCTCGGCTGGTGCACTGGGGCAGTGACATTTGACACTACGGTGTACTGCCATTTTTGAACAGACTGTCAGTTAGAAGAAACAGAAAAAGCACAGCTCCGGGAAAAAGGTACGTTTTTAGACATTCTGTTGTAAATCTTTGTATATTTATAGATTATTCAAATACATTAATTTTGGCATGACTTTATAAGCACACATTTGATTCCGTGGGAACTTGTTTATGCGTAACATATTAAATATAATGTGAGGCAGAATAATCTGATATCATGATTGTGGCCGTCTATAGGCTATGGATGAAGATGATATGATGAAGATAAACGTGACTCATCAACAACAAATGCTGTCCCTGTGCTGCGTGTTCCTGTTTGTCAGTGTGACAGGGTAACTGTGTGATCTTCTTCTTCTTCTTATGTACAGCTCAGAACTCTGTATCAGCCACATGTATGTGGCTAGAGTATTGTCGAGCTTGGGTGGGCCGTCGCAAGTAGCGGGTGGTGTAGCGTTGGTTTGGGTCTATTGCTTATTTTGTGACGTTTAGACAGATCAGAAGACTCTATAGTCGGGGTGCCTATAGCTTTGCCTTTGTGGGCGTAGCTTACTTTAGGCAGGTGAGAGGAGATGCTGTCTAAATGAGTCCAGTGATTGTTTGCTAACTAGCTGTTGTGTGCATTTGTTCCATGATTTGATAGTGCTTGGAAAGAATGAGTGCTTGTATGCGTCGATGCGGGTGAATGTCTGGAAGTAGCGATATGCGTTGCCTCTGGTACGAGTTGAAGCGGCGGTGAGTGAAGTCGTTGTTATATCCACTAACTTGTTCCTGATGCGGTAGAGCATTATGAGCTTGGCATTAGCCCGCCTACTCGCAATGGTCTCCCATTTCAGACTTTCAATCATGGTTGTCACACTGCTGCGTCGACGGTAGTCGCTCTTCACGAAGCGAGCAGCTTGTCGTTGTGCATTTTCCACGGCCTTGATGTTCTTCTCTGTGGATGGATTCCATGCTGTCGACGCATATTCCACGATGGGTCTAACGAACGTCTGACAGCGTAATGCTTTGATGGCTTGTGGGCATCTGCTGATGTTCCGCTGTAGGAAAGCTCTGGTGTTGTTAGCCTTCTTTGTCACGTTGTTGATGTGTTCGCTCCATGTTAGTGTCCTGTCGATGGTTACTCCAAGGTACTTGGCTCCATTGACCTCCTTCAATTGTTGTCCGTGGATAGAGTAATCACTGACAATTCTCTTCTTCCTTCTGTTGGTAATTCGGATAACTTCGCACTTGTCCGGATTAAACTCCATCAGCCATTTCCCCCCCCCCCACATTTGTAGCTTGTATATGCCATCTTGTAGTTTATCTGCATCATCTCGTGAGTTGATGTTTCGGTACAGGAGACAGTCATCGGCAAATAGGCGTACAGTAGAGGACACTTGGTCTGGTAGGTCATTTATGTAGCAAAGGAAGAGGATGGGTCCAAGGACTGAACCCTGTGGGACGCCTGAGGTCACTGCAGCCGACGATGATCTTTTGCCTTCCAGAATGACTTCCTGGGTGCGGCTGCTCAGGAAGCTTTTGACCCAGTCCAACATCTTCCCTCGCACTCCGTAATGGTGAAGTTTGGTAGCCAGGTGGTGGTGGGATACTTTGTCAAACGCCTTTGAGAAATCCAACAGCACAGCGTCGATCTGGCCACCCTAGTTGAGGCACATCGCTAGGTCATCGACAGCTTGGATGAGTTGGGTTTCACAGGACCTACGTTTGCGAAACCCATGCTGGTAGTCAGATAGGATGTTGTGTTGTTCCAAGTGGTCCATCAGGTTACTGTGTATGATGTGTTCCAATGTCTTGCAGGATATGCTCGTGAGGGATATGGGTCTATATTTTGAAGCAGTAGTTCTTGTTCCCTTCTTGTATACTGGTATGACCCAGGCGTGCTTCCAGTCTGCTGGTACTGTACCTTGGTTGAGTGATGCCTGGTAGATGAGTGTTAGCACTGGTGCAAGTTCTGCGGCATAGTCTTTCAGGAGCCTGGCTGGGATCCCATCAGCTCCTGTGGCTTTGTGGGGTTTGACTGCTTCCAGTAGTTTTCTTACTCCTGCTTCTGATACTCTGATATGCGGAAAGTCACTGTATGGGCTCATTCCAAGGCTCAGTACATTGTTCGTGTCTCCGTCGGTGAAGACTGATGAGAACTGCATATTAAGAATGTCAGCTTTAGTCTGGCTGTCACTGTGGACGATGCCATTCTTCGTGAGTGGGGCTACTCCGCTGTTGTCCTTCTTTTTGCTTTTGATGAAAGACCAAAACTTCTTTAGATTTCCCGTCATTTTTATTGTTTTCGCCTATCATGGAGTTAATATATCCGTAATACGCCTTTCGGCACTCTGATTGGGCTAGCTTTTTTATTTCTCGATATTTTGCCATGTCGCTGGCACTCTTGGTACGCTGGGCCTTCTTGAAGTATTTCTTTTTCTTTCGTGACAGGTTTCTTATTGTGCCATTGGCCCAGGGTTGGTTGTAACGTTGGGAGGACAGTCTTGTAGGGACGTGGTTGGATAGTACGTTTTGGCACTTGGCAGTTAGCAATGCCCAAAGCGTTTCCACAGGTGTGTCTGGATTGTGTTGGGTTTGCATTTCATCAGCAAATGTTGCTAGCTCTTCTTGAATCTGCTCGGTGTCTGCTTTTCTCCAGATGTGGATCTTCCTCTGGATAGGTCTTTGTCTTTTTGGTAGTATGTCCGAATTTACATAAACGGCTACATCGTGATCGCTGACCCCTGGTACGGGTTCGCATCTGTTGACGAGGGATGGCCGGTTCGTGAGGAAGATATCTAGGATGTTGTCAAGTCTTGTCTGGAAAGTGACCATTTGAGATAGGCCCAACATGGAAAATGTGTCGAGGAAGAGTTCGTTTATCTGTTTTGTGTACTGGTGTTTCAATACTGTGTTTGTTTTCCAATCAATATCCGGGAGGTTTGTGTCCCCTGCAATCCATAGGGGGCTGTTTGGGAATTTCCTGGCTATGCTGGATATGGCGTCACACATAGAGGTTGAGTAGTCAGCGTTATTATCTGTGGGTCTGTAGATTCCAAGTACTATGAGAGGAGTGTGTGCGGTCTGGATTTTCACAGCAACCATTTCACACGGTGTCATTATCGATATCTGTTCAACAACCAATCCAGTCTTGGTGGCAATCATGACGCCACCGTAGCTATCTGCTCGGTCTTTCCTGAAAGGGGGGTCATATCCAGGCGGCATGAATTCACTGCTATTGACAGCGGGCTTCAACCAAGTTTCACATGCAACTATGACGTCAGGTTTAATAATTTAATACTACTCATGTTGACCCGGCCATCAACTTAACTTGGTGTCAAATACATTGGATCGTCGTTCCGCCCGACAACCTGTTATATTCTGCGGAGAAAAGGGAGTTGCTGGTAATATTGGCATGTAAGCACATTACAAATACTATTATAGTATAATGTCGTCTAATCAGGTAAGACATGTGCACTGTTCTTTGCGTACTGGCCAGCTTTCGTATCGAGAGAATATGCTCGTTCTACTTATATTTGTTTTCAGCGCTCGGCAACGTTCTATTATCTAACGTTCTGTCTATATTATGGTTACAATTGGTCTTATGAAGTCACATTCAACCAGACTGCCTTTTTCAGAACATTATCGCCAAACCGACCTTTCTATCCTGGAACTGGGGGTGGTCACTGCCAGGGTGCTTGTCTTCCTCAGTCGTTCTTTTACGTCCCAAATTGAGACGGGACCAACATTAACATGATCTTCGAGTCACGACGGATACACAGTCCCCAATGTTGAGAACCAGGTTTTTACATCAAATAAAAGCCTGCCCTGCTTTTCTTAGCTGCTTACTATTATCTTATTTCCAGCACGACGTCTCGCACGTTTTGTCCGATGTCTGAAACTGTGCCACCAGTATGACTAGCTCGACAGCAGCACTCTCTTCAGCAAGAGTTTACCAGTCAAAGGTCCAAAGCAATAATCTATGAGATAACTCTGAATCACGCAATAAACTATTTAGTCGAGTTGCTGCAGTGCGTATCCACGCCATTACGCTGTGCAAGATATGTCGTTTATAGGAGTATGAGTGGAAATACTTGAAGATCTATGTTCACGTAGACGGGTCTATATTAAAACTATGGCAACTCTGCAACATTGCTGCAATGCTACATGAGAACACTAGTGCACGAGAAAATTAATACTCAGTTCTCGAGTTCTGAATTCTTTGGTCTCCAAAGTATGGTCCTATAATTATTATAAATGTTTCCATTACTTAGTCGGTATGCCGTATTAACACTACTACTGCTACTGCTACTACTACTACTGCTACTGCTGCTGCTACTACTACGTCGGTATGCCGTATTAACACTACTACTACTACTACTACTACTACTACTACTACTACTACTACTACTACTACTACTACTACTGCTGCTGCTACTACTACGTCGGTATGCCGTATTAACACTACTACCACTACTGCTACTACTACTACTACTACTACTACTACTACTACTACTAATACTACTACTACTACTACTACTGCTACTGCTGCTGCTACTACTACGTCGGTATGCCGTATTAACACCACTACTACTACTACTATTAATACTACCACTACTACTGCTACTACTTCTACCTCTGCTACTACTACTACTGCTGCTACTACTTCTACTGCTGCTACTACTACTACTGCTACTACTACTGCTGCTACT